>JARQZK010002167.1:635000-775000 GCA_030704885.1 Cynegetis impunctata | reverse complement strand
AATACTACTCCAAGTGTTTTATTTTCCTCTACTTCCACTTTACGAGCTCTGTGTGTTGCTCGGTTATTACAAGATGTTAATTTTGCTGTTTCAAATTCTAGAGCCCTCACTAAAGCATCATTTCCTGTTCTTGGTCTCAAAATTTTCAAATGTTGAATCAGGTCAGTGTCTTTTAACCCATTAACAAAAGATTTGACACTCAATTGCTCAAGGATATCATCTGGAGCCATTGGGTAGGCTAACCGAGTCAACTTTTCTACTTCGGCCTGAAATTCTTGCAGTGATTCATTTGCCAATTGATGCCTACCTTCTAATTGAGCCTGATACAACATTTCTTTATGATCATCACCATATCTCAACTCTAGGGATTTTATTAGAGTTATGTAATCTTCCTGCTCTTTTACTGACAATTTTTGTAACAGTTCTGCAGCTTTACCTCTGAGGGACAAAACCAGTTCTACTGCTTTCATTTCATCTGTCCAACCATTAGCTTGGGCTGCTGCTTCAAACTGTCGTTTGAATATTGGCCAGGAAGAATCTCCATCAAAAGTAGGTGGCTTCGAAACTTTCTGTCTGGGGACTGGATTTGACATTACTTTTGATTCATTTCTTTCCACTGTAGATATTCGCTTTTCTAAATCATGCAATTGCTCCTCCAGGTCTTCCTTCACATGTACTATTTCTTCAGTTATTTCACCTCTCAATTTCTCATTATCCTCCTTCCTACGTTTGTCGAGGTCTTCCAGGATTTTCTGTAATCTTTGTAATTCATCTAATTTTTCTTGCTCTCGACGTTTTTGTTTTTCTAATTTCTCCCGTTCTCGACATTTCTGCTCTTCCAATTTCTCCTGTTCTCGACGTTTCTGCTCTTCCAATTTCTCCTGTTCTCGACGTTTCTGCTCTTCCAATTTCTCCTGTTCTCGACATTTCTGCTCTTCCAATTTCTCCTGTTCTCGACGTTTCTGCTCTTCCAATTTTTCCTGTTCTCGACGTTTCTGCTCTTCCAATTTCTCCTGTTCTCGACATTTCTGCTCTTCCAATTTCTCTCGTTGACGTTGTTCCTCTTGTTCGGCGAATTTTTGCATTAGTTTTTCAATCATCGATTCCATTTTTCTGGTTATTGGCATCCCACACTTCTGACACCAGTTGTTACGAATTCGGGTTCGCTAGGATGATTTCCAATAACTAACTAAATTTAATTAATAAACAAATCAGTATTTATTTACAAAACAGTAATTTTAAAATAACCACACTTTTCAATAACTGTCACTACTTCAAAAACACAAGCTTCGTTCTTCTTTAATAACACGGTAGTTCACTGTAAACTAACTGTAGACTCCCCTCGTCTCTTCTATGGTCGCTTTTATATGTCTTGTCATTCCTTCGAGAAGCTTCCAGAATGTTCTAGTCTTCGAATTAAGAGGGCGGTTACTTCAACGTTCATCGAATATTCCAGAGAACACAGAGTCGGCTTTAGACATTTTCGTAACAATATATATGAATATATATATATATATATATATATATATATATATATATATATATATATATATATATATATATATATATATATATATATATATATATATATATATATATATATATATATATATATATATATATATATATAATATATATATATATATATATATATAAAACAGAAATTTCCGGATTCTAGAATGTTCTATGGGGATATATAAGAATCACAGATCAATAATTTGACAGTGCCAGTTGCCACGGTAGAAATTTCAAATTATAATTCATAACAAGATTAATCAACATACATAGCATTACGAAAATCAACAAACGCCGATTCTGTAGTCTATGGAACTTTCCAGAAAAAACCTCAACCGTTGGCTCGCAGGTGGAAGAAGATCAGAAAAGCTGGACTCAAGAATGTTCTATGGCGATATATAAGAAGCACAGATCAACTGTAAAACAATAATTTGCAGTGTCTGTTGTAACGGTATAAATTTCAAGATAATCATTCATAACAAGATCGATCAATATCAGTGAACTCGCTCTAATTAGGTTCAGTTCACTGATCAAGATACAAGTGTTACGAAAATCAACTAAAGCCCATTATGTGGTCTATGGAACCTTCCAGGAAAAACAACAACGTTGGCTGGCTTGGAAGATCTTCACGGATATATATATATATATATATATATATATATATATATATATATATATATATATATATATATATATATATATATATATATATATATATATATATATATATATATATATATATATATATATATATATATATATATGAGAAATTGTTTAATCGGGATATAAGTCACAAAACTTGAACTCCGGTAAATTTCTTTATTGAAGGAATTACCTAGCTTTCGGTCATTTGCATGCCCATCATCAGGGTATCTCAATGTGAGTTAACCAAAACCAAAAAACATATTGAGTCATTGTAAAAATTATAAAATGAAATGAACAAAAAACACATCGATAAAAACGTACAAAATTTAAAATTGACAATTGTTAAAAGCAAAGCAAGATGTCTACGAATAATATGGAAGAAAAATCAGGCACGAGAAAAAATGATAACAGTCGAAACCGGCGAAACACAACCTAACCTACGCAGAAAAACAATTGAAATTATGTTTTTTGTTAACTCACATTGAGACACCCTGATGATGGACATGCAAATGACCGAAAGCTAGGTAATTTCTTCAATAAAGACTTTTACCGGAGTTCAAGTTTTGTGACTTATATCCCGATTGAACAATTTCTCTTGAATCCAACCTACAAGTCGATATTTCCACGCTATATATATATATATATATATATATATATATATATATATATATATATATATATATATATATATATATATATAATAAAAATATATAAATATATATATATATAATAATATATATAAATAAATATATATATATATATATATATATATATATATATATATATATATATATATATATATATATATATATATAATAGCAATAGCTTCCGGAGTCTATAATGTTCTGTGAGGATATATTAAGAGGCACAGATCGAATGTAAAGGGTAGTTCCCAGTAGTTTGTGACAAAGTGATGAAAGCGAACGTACCAGTGAAGTGACAGTGTTTTCACCTTAGTCGAATTGACGTCTAAAAATAAAATAGTTATTTTTATCCAGTCGATTTTGTGAATGAATCATTTCTCTTTGGTTATTAGAACTCAACATGTCGAGGCCAAATTCGTAACACAATTCATCATTTACTGATATCCAAAAACAGATAACTGTAAAATAGAATTTAATTGGTGAAGTTCCTAAAGAAGTTGGTGAAGACTATATAGGTCAAGAGAATAGAAAAATCCGACCCCAATACACGAGCAAAATATAATATTGAGATGCCAAACTTTCGTTTTATCAAACCGGTCATCTACTGGAGTTTGCAATACTGGAAGCTTTTCGATACGAATCTGATAAATTTGGGAGACCAAATTCCAAAGGACTGTTAAACAAATAATTCTTTCTATAGCTATGATACAAACCATCTATTTCTTAAAGATAGTTGATTATAAATTAGATACATTGATTTTTTGTTAACCTCACAAGTCACTTTCAACCAATATAAGAGTATAATACTGAATATTGTTAATAATCTAATTCTCATATCCTAAATATTAAATCAACATTTTAGGACATCTTTTGGGATGAACAAAATAAAACTACTTCGACCGAAAATATATGAAATTAGTTTTATTTAATTCAAAGTAAAATAAATTTCTATGAAATTGAGAAACAATGAATTAATTTTATTCTGTAATTTTTCAAATTATAACGAAACAGCAGTTGAACAAGTCCTTTGGGGTTGATGCTTTCAGTGTAAGCCATAGAAAGAGATACAATTTGAAAACACATAACTTGAATGGAGAAACTGTTTGAATATTTGAAATGAAGTAGTTGTATTTGAAGCAACAATTTCTTGAGGCATAACCTGACATTAAAGAGGGTATAATACTTATCCATAGTAACTACACTCTTGTTCAATGAGCAGTTAGCACCACATTTTAATTTCCTGGTAATGGTTGCAATGACAAATAGAAAAAGGACAATTCCATGCCAAACAACTATTTCGAAATACATAATCCCACTCGACCTCTTAAATTTTTTTCTGATAATCTTTTATTGATTATCAAATATCCGATTCGATAGATATTAACTATATATATATATATATATATATATATATATATATATACATATATATATATATATATATATATATATATATATATATATATATATATATATCTATATATATATATTTATATATATATTTATATATGTAATATATATATATTATATATATATAAATATATATATTATTTTTTATATATATATATATATATATATATATATATATATATGTATATATAACTGAGATTGAATTCTCGCACATTACTTGGTGAAACATTATAAAGAATAAAGTATAAACTTTAAAATAAAAAAACTCTTGGCTTATGTTTCACAATATGTTTTATATACTTTACCAAAAATACATAAAATTGATTGCCCGATGCGTCCAATAGTATCTTACATTAACGCTCCTGCGTATAAATAATGTCAGTATTTGAATAATAAATTGCCCACCTTAATTCAATTCAATCCGGAGTATAGCATTAAAAATTCTATTCAGTTAGTTAATCATCTTAAGAATATCAAAATTCCTTTAAATACTAAATTAATTTCATTTGACGTTATCAACTTATTTCCTTCCACGCCAACTCAAGAAGTTAAAAATATTGTTAAGCGATATCTAGAGATGAACCCAAATTTAACAACTCAAGCAGTCAACGAAACAATGTCTGCCTTAAACTTATGTTTGAAACAGAGTTATTTCAAATTTAATAATATAATATACAAACAAGAAGACGGATGGGATCACCGTTATCGCCTTTGTTGAGTGAAATTTTCATGAATAACTTAGAAGAAAAAATTTTCAATGCTGATAATAATTTAATTACTAACGTTTCATTATGGAGGCGTTATGTAGATGATATTTTTTGTATTTGGACCGGTACAGATAGGCAGTTAGATAATTTCCTTAAATATATAAATACTTTCTACAACTCGATTCAATTTACAAACGAAGTAGAAAACGAAAACGGTATCTTGAATTTCTTAGATGTTCAGATTGCTAGGAATTTGAATTCTCTTACTTTCAACATTTATAGAAAACCAACCTCCACAGATACTTTAATTCACAGCGACAGTAACCAACACATTAAAATAAAACTCAGCGCTTTTCATTCGTTCATACATAAGTTGTTCACTATTCCATTATCGGAAACAAATTTTCAAACTGAAGTTAATACAATTAAATTATTAGCCACTAATAACGGTTACAATGAAAGTCTTATCGATAAGCTCATTGGGAAAAAACGAATAAAGTATTTGTTGCATTCAATATACCCCACGCAAACTATTAATGAAGAACAAAAATACTTCCCAATAAATTATGTGCCTAATTTGAGTAGCAAAATTTGTAACAGACTATCGAAAAATAACGTTAAAACAATTTGCACAAATAAAAGAAAGTCATTCTTGGTCAATAATAAAGAAAAATCTAACATCGGAGAAAAGAGTGGTGTTTATAAAATATTTTGCGACGAATGTCCTGCTTTCTATATTGGACAGACAGGAAGGAATATAAATATTCGTGTTGAAGAACATGAAAAGTCAATTTTACAGAACAAAAATACCACTGGCTTCTCTGAGCATTGTATAAAATTCAATCACTTCCTGGATTTCAGCAAAACCAAATTGTTACATTCAGGTAACAAAGGAAATCGCCTTGACCTTGAAATTCTCGAAATAAGTTCCGCCCATAATAGTCAATTACTCCTTGTAAACGAACAAATTGATTTTCAGGTATCACCTTTGCTTTTGTCTGTTTTATAAAATACGATGTAATACTCTCCTGTAGTCTGTCTTGATAATGAGTTCATAACTCGAAACATGTCGACTTTTCGTTACTGTTAATTACAGTATCTAAATATTTTTTATATTGTGAAACATAAGCCAAGTGTTTATACTTTATTATATATATATATATATATATATATATATATATACACATATATATATATACATATATATGTATATATATATATATATATATATATATATATATATACATATATATATATATATATATATATATATATATATATATATATATATATATATATATATATATATATATATATAATATACCTAACCTTTTATTTTCAAGCTGAAAAGTTTTGCTTACCTGAATATTGAGTTCTAAATTCTTCCATTGGCAAAATCTAGTATATTTATCACTGAAAAAAAAAACAGAATCAATATTGTTGTTATTCAATATTGAAAGTATCGTTTACCTTTCTAAAAAACTTTTGAATGGTTCGTCCCTTAATTGATTATATATTTCTTCTATGTAAGGCTGAAAACAACAATTTCAACATAAGTGAATCAGAAATTTATACAATCCTAATTTATTCATCACATATTCATCAAATATTCAGAAAAAACAATGAACGTAAATTGATTTTTATCTGTATAGTATAAGTGCGAGTGTATGAAGTAATGAAAATCTATTTTAATAATTAGTTCACGTTTAGTCATGAAATTCGTCACTTAATCAAAATTATTAAATTTTCGTTCGATGTTTTTTCTCTTCAGAAACGTTGAACAAGCAAGTTATCAAATTAAAATTTTCCTTATTTTTCAAGTCAAAACTATTGGGTCATATATACAAGGACTTTTTCGCTTATGAATTTGATATCTTTAATGATACAATTAAAATCCACTAATAAATCATTTTTATGATTAATCTTAGCGTTTGTATTTGCTACATTACATAATTAGAAACGTATTTCTGTAATTTTGTGATTGGAAAACACCTAATGCAATTCCTTACCTCAAATAATGTAGGGGGGACGTCATTTTTGATTAAATGCCTCTGGACATGCTGAAGACATTCTGTTGAGTAGTCCTGCAAAAAAAAGACGAATTGAACAATAATCCACGTGAAACTTTTCAGTTTCCAAGAGCTAAGAAATTGAATTTTCCAACTCGACGACAAACTAGGAAACTTTTCTTACACTTATACGAGTTGGGGATTTAAAACATGGATAACTACTTTTTTCAAATATAAAGAGGTAACGAGATTATATATATTTTCAATTTTCCACCTATATTCGATTCTTATCTCCGCAGTGAATGGAATATTGGAAAAGTTTGAATTGGAAGCGTAGGTTGGAAGCTGAAGATACATCATTTCTTCCACACATATATTTCGCGATGAGAGCGTTTCTTGCAAGAAGATTAACAAGGGAAGTACGACTTTCATACTTTTGAGGCCTTTATACGTTTATAAATATTATGAAAATCACGTATTTAAGGAAAGCGATAGTTCACTGCTGCAATATATAATAAATTTAATACCTACGCTGAAGAATTCTGGATCACATTTCTCATTTCCAACAAGAGTTTCATTATTTCAATCTGGTTTTCTGTCGAATATTAGCTGTAGGGGAGAAGTGGCATGAAGGAGCCAGGTTTTGAAAGAGCCACTTACATTATTTTAGTAGTTTATGAACGGATTTTGTTGGTAATTTTATTTTTAAGTGGCAACACTGATTTCCCGTCTCCCACAAACATTTGACAGTCCTTCGAAACCAACGGACGCCTGCACATCCAGTCAAAGTTTTTGGCACTATAAAGTATGTGTTTTGCTTCAGTTAACTTGTTTCTTGGTATTTTATTGTAAATGAATACAGGTAACTGAAATGTAGATTGAATTTGGGCATACATTTGGCCTTGCAACTGCGTGAAAACTATGCCGCAAAAATTTTGATATTGTTTTTATTTTAAAGATTATATGGACCTTAAAACAGCTGGCTCTTTCATAGCCCTGCATTTGAATTGAGTAAATAATATAAAATATTAATAAATATGCATTTTTTCTCATATAACATTATTATTTCTATCTCCCCATTTAAACTCTACCCCTACTGTTGCGATTCCGAGTACTTCTAGCAAACCAATTATGCCATCGGAAATGATGAGATCATTTTCTAAAGCAGGGTTGAAACAAAGCACGATGCGCAATAATAGAAAAATGTCGTCTGCCGTCGTGACTGCCACCCCCAAAAAAAAAGCTTATAAGAGAAAGAGGGTGATGTAAAGAAACCAAAAATTATTATTGAAAAAAACTACCACAGAACAGTCCATAAAAAAACTTAATAAAAACTCCGTACTACAAGACGACTGAATCGTAATGACTATCGTATTTGCCTAAGTGAGAAAAAGGTTTGCTCGGAGCAGAAAAAACTAAAAACAAATGAAAATAGCGATGATCATATGAAAACAGTGATCAAGATTGCAGTTTCATTGCAAAATTTGATTTTTCTGATCTGGCTCATGAATTCTGTGACATTAAGGGAAAATAAATTCTTTTTGCAAGACATGTTTCTAATTTTGAAAAAGCTACATTATATACTCCAATAAATTCCTAAAAAGTCTGAATATATATAAGGTATGACTTAATATTATTTTAATATTAAAGCGTTCATCAGAAATACTTAAAATGACTGATAGAATCAAACATTTCATCAGTTTTTGTAAAAGATTTCTTAGAATTGTCTGCCTATTTTTTTTGTAATAGTGTAATTCTTATTATTTTGCATAATTTCACATTTAAACTTTATAATGCAGACTGGCTCTTTGACAACTTTTAGTAGCTCTTTCAATACCGAAATGTTATAGAAGAGTCAAAAGACAAATTTTTTAAAAATAAATATTTCGTTGATTTTTTCATATTGTTCAAGGTTTTTCGTGAGAAATTATCTACTTAAATACATGAATAATAATTGAAGAGAAAAAAATCATTATTTCTTCCACCAAAAGTATATTTTTTTGCTCAGTTTAGTAAACTGGCTCTTTCATGCCACTTCTCCCCTACAGGGTGGGCCAATGTCTATGGGATTCAGGGGTTTATTGTACTTCTAGCATAGATAGCGAAATACGAACAGACATGTCCTGAGCTCTATTTACGAGACAAGTTAAAACATGAAAAGCGCTTTTTGAAACGTCGAGCCGTTTTTGAGCTATAGGGGGATTTTCAAGAATTAGCATTTTTGAAAAGTCACCATATCTTTTTCATTATCAAAAATTTCGATTTTTCGAAGGGGTTTTTGGTTTTTTTTTGGGACCAATCCGTCACTGAAAACCAAAATGTCAAATTACATTCAATTTTTGAGATATACCTAACACAACTTGAAAATTTTTTTATGGAACATGCCATATTTTATTTTCTTCTTAAAATCAAAATAAAATTCCCTTTAAAATGATGTATCACACGTAACGTTTTGATTATTAGTTTTTATATATTTCACGTTTTTGAAAATTACCATAGTTCGCTGTGACTCTGACATTGTGTGAAATTGGCCCACCCTGTACTCTATAGATTGATTTTCATAGAGTCTAGCTAGACTGTGTGTGTGTGTGTACACTGGAGAGTTATTTGACTTGAGCTGGGGCATTCATGTGGAGGATAGATCAATCTAGGTAGATCACTCTATAAACCAGTATAAAAACACAATGAATGGTCTAGCTGGAGCGGTGTGATATTTCCCTGCATTTTTATGGAGCCCGCGCAGCCAGGCTGCGGCAGCCAGTAAAACACATGGCGGCTTATGGGAGACCGCGCACTAGGCGGCCATGAGTTCTTGGCTGCGGCAGCCAGTAGAACGCGTCCGATTGCACGGCCGCCAATTGGCTGCGGGCAGCCAGAACGAGTATAGGTGATTGTATGTCGCATATATGTGGCTGCAGTCTTGTACTCCGAAAAGTTTTCCAAAATGACTTTCGATACGGAGAAATTCATCCGGGAAATCGAAAGCCGTAAAGCAAAGTAAGCACCAATTTCTCTTCTGGAGTTATACGAGCTCGCATAGCATTATCAGTACCCTTGATAGAATTACTTATGTTTTTCAGAAGGTTATCAAACGATTCCACTGACATTCTTGAATAGTTGAAAAACCGATCTGGGTATTTACGAACATTCTTAAAATAGGTACAGAATAAGCCTTTTGAGTGCCGCTCTAGAGGAACAGGATGAATCCAATGTTTTTTCTTTACTTTGCGTTTCTTGCGAGCCAAAAGATGAACAAATATAATATCTTCCACGTCCATATCGCTCAACGGAATGGACTCAACTTGCCGTAGATTGGCTGCTATAACTGGCTGCTCAATATTCTGCCTAGTGCGCGGGCTTCCACAGTGATGTTTTACTGCTAGAGCAGGCTATACTGAAATATACTTTCAAGATAAAGCTTAGAAGCTAGAGTAGGATCTGCTTTGTGGAAAATAAAAGTATTGAGAGAAAAAAGAGGTCATGAGTGAAAAATTGGATAGCAAAGGGACTACGTTGGAATACATGGAAATATATTAAATATAATATTGAAATATATTGCTAAGTATGTCTGGAATTCTTGAAAATTATTTGTTTCAGCCGAAATGTTTCCATTCATTTCAGTATGTAAGGCTCAGTTTACTTACTCTCATTGTCAACATTTGGCTCAGTCAGGGTGTGAATGCAGGTTGCTGAACTCAAAAGCTATTGAGAATATTGATTTCCATTTCATTGATGATATTATAAAGTGATTAAGCTCTCGTACCTATCGACGCAACAAGACTAACGGAGCATGTGTTATGAAAAATATTGACATTAAATTCATCACTTTCGGTAGACAAAAGTTCAAAGTTTCTGTCCAAGGTGGCATGAATTGCCAAACCTTTGAGTAATCTAAGGGCTTGACAGTCATGAAAAACACAATGAGGAGACATTAAAATACAGACACAATAACTCTCATTCTTTACAAGTACACAATAAAATATTGAAATTATGCCATCTATCATTGTTTTGGGTTTATGCAAATATCTGGAAGATACTCGATTTTTGCACACATCATGTAATGAAATGAAGAAGCTTTCAACAAAAAGCATTTTTATTCTACATGTTCTAAAGACCAATATTTAGAATATTCACATGAATGGATGGAATAAATACGTCATTGTGGTAACATGTAAATAAAAATATGTTTAGGATACTTTCTTTATTAGAAAACTATCATATTCTGTAATATTTTAATACTCTCTCTAGATAAGTTATTGCTTTTTCGTAAATCTATTTCAGACTTTTTATTCTTCCTTGAAAGGATAAATTCGTTTTCTTGGTATATTATAAGTTTAAAATTATGGGAAGAAGAAACAGTTTGTGTCAATTTATTGATGAAGAGTATTCCACGCTCGTCTTAAATTCGATGGTATAAAATTGTGGACCACATCAATAATTAAATCCCATCAGTTTACCTTATAAGAACTTCAATTGATTCATAAGAAGTCAACGTCTTCGTTCTATTTTTGCTTTATTTTTAAATCAACCTTTCAATATGGAAATTCTTCTACATTGCATTAAGTATTATGGATACTTAAATGCTTGAATTAGGCACAAAACACAATGAATTTTACGACAAATCTTTTAAATTGTTAGAAATGATTATGACGAGAATTATGAATATATTTTGGCAAGAAAATTACCAAGAATAAGCAAAAAAAAACACAACCTTGAAAATCTATGTCTTCTTCGGGATTACAATAATTATTATTACTAATGATAATTAAAATTTGATTATTACTAACAATAACTACTCAATAATTATGAATTTTGAATCAAATATAAGAATTAATAGATTAATAGCTGATCCCATTCTATCTAGAGCAATTTCGTAGAATGAGCTAAACTGATCGACCTAGACCATCATAGCACTATGTACGCCGAATACTCTACTAAGTACCGGGTGACTTCGCATAAAATAGCACCTTCTTTAACTTTTTTCTTATTGTATGGGAAAAATAAAAAAACTGACATACATATTTTTCTCCTTTCTAAATATGCTTTTCAAGTTTCGTTAATTTCGCGTATATGTATACGGGGGCGGCAAAAGTATTTTTTTAATGAAATGCCCTATATATTTTTGGCTAAAATGAAAGGTCTTTTATATATATATATATATATATATATATATATATATATATATATATATATATATATATATATATATATATATATATATAATATAATATATAAATATATAGGGTATCCCATTGGAAAAATACTTTTGTCGCCCCCCGTATACATATATGCAAAGTTACCGAAACTTGAAGAAGCATATTGAGAAAGAAGAAATATATATATATATATATATATATATATATATATATATATATATATATATATATATATATATATATAAATATATAAATATATAGGGCATCCCATTGGAAAAAATACTTTTTGTCGCCCCCCGTATACATATATGAAAAGTTACCGAAATTTAAAAAGCATATTTAGAATGGGGAAATTTTCCCCTATGTCACTTTTTATTTTCCGGCACGATAACAATAGTTTCTACGAAGTCACCCGGTACATCATCCATCGGTTTTATGCAGATTTTAAAGAAATAATTAAAAAAGTACTCGCCAAATGAAAAACTTGTTCAAATTTTTCTTCACCGAAAGATAAACTAGAGTTATTATTAGTTTTAGAATGTTGATGCACTTTAAAGAATATCACCGAGATGGATGATGATTTGTTTTTCCTTCAAAATTCACCAAAGATACTTTCACCCAGACTTTTACATCTCAAAGAATTCGTTGAAGACGTTGAATTTTTGATGAGCACAGAATTGTCGTCGCAACGAAATTAATTCGATCAGTTTTTCCTGAATGCTCCGAGGGGTTTCACCGGGACCTTATCCTGTTGTAACAACAGCCTCAGAATTGTGAATTCGACTACACTGTGGACATGGTATTCTCCCCGTCTCTCGCGTTTCGCTATATTCTGCTTTCACGCTTAAAGACAAGAAACTGTATGCCACTCGGTTTGCCATCATCTTTCCCCCTCTCGATCCAACAACCAATTTGCCCAAAGTATTTTAGAAAGCAGTAGAAGCACTTTCGAAGAATTCCCCTGCTTTTCATAATTTGTTCTTGTCCCGATATTATTTCTATCTTGAAAATTTTATGTCTATTTTTGTAGATCTTCTGGATAGAAGAAATAAAAACTCTCCATTCATTTTCAGATGCAATCAAAATTTTTCATTCCGGGAAAGTATCAAGGTTTGTTTCTTGTTTATCGGTAGAAATGTGCCTCTTGTAGATCGATTTCTGTCGTGATTTTCTTTGTTTATTAACTAATTTTCGATACGTTAATCTAATATATAAAATTCTCGTGTCACGGTGAAATTAAACTCCTCCGAAATGGCTCTACCGATTCTCATGAAATTTTATATGCATGTCGGTTAGGTCCGAGAATCGGCCAACATCTCTTTTTCATCCCCCTGAATGTTAATTTCTTTTATTAAACAGCATTCTAAAATACATACAACACTAAATTTTCACCCCTCTACGATCAACCCCTATTTTTCCAACGCGATTTTTATTTTTTTAAATTTTATCTATAGATCCGCAATAGAGTTGCAAGATGGCAATCGAAAATAATAATAGTCGGTCTGAGAATAGGGAGAATATATTTTTCATACCCCTAAGTGATTAGTGTCGTCCACCACAAACATTTTTGTAAATTTTTTGGACAAAATTTTTATTTTTGATTTTTAATGATGTTGCATTAAAAAATACATAAAACTCTAAATTTTCACCCTTTCATCAACAACCCATATTTTTTATTAGACATTTTAATAACTTAAACAACGCTTGCCGTGTCAGATATATTAATAGATAGATAAATAGATAGATAGAATGATAGATAGTTAGATAGATAGGTAGTTAAATAGATAGATGAAAATAATAATTTATATGGTAGAACAAAGTTTGCCGGGTCAGCTAGTTATTCTATGTTCTTTTAGCCTGGTTTCAAAACATCTCCCGGTCTGGCCTATATATTTTGAATTACATTCTTCACGGTCCATTCTATGAATTCCTGTCTTCTTCATTGGATCGACTTTTGACATTTTTTAATTAAAAATCATTCTATCCAATCTGCTGTGACTCGAAAAAGCAGTATTCAAATTATTATTTTTAAAGAATTGAATGATCTTCGAAGAGAGAATGTGCTTATAAGGGATGCTCACAAACTGACAAAATAACAAAAATGAACCAAAGTTTGTGAGCGTCCCTTATACGCATATCCCCTCTACGAAAATTATTCAATTCTTTAAAAAAAATAATTTGAATACTGCTTTTTCGAGTCACAGTAGATTGGATAGAATGATTTTTAATAACAAAATGTCAAAAGGCGAAACTAGTCGAATAAAAGTTATTTTAATTTTGTGATTTTAGACAAGTTGTTTTCTTATTATTTATTTTTAATATATATATATATATATATATATATATATATATATATATATATATATATATATATGTATATACAGGATGTTCCAAAAGTGAGGTAAAATATTTGAGGAGGTGCATCCACATGAAAAATTATGATAGTTTGCCATATAAACTATGGTATAAATGTCGTACTTCTCACGCTGAATTTATATGAAATGGGTGGTCATGTGAACAAGTATTCATGTTTAGGGTAGTATGGATATGTGCTCCATTAGTATATTATGGGTTATTTATTCCCAGAAGTAAAGAAAGCCATGTAGATCCGCAGCAAATTTTTCATATTTTGGTGAATATTACCGAGATAGATTCCGTACCTTGAGAAAAAATAGAAACTTTATCGTGATTACTAGCTAGTTATTTCTTTTACAATGTGTGGACCGAAAAAATTCACTGGAAAGCATAATTAATATACAAGGTGACAATTTGAAAACGAGCAGCACTGAACATTTCTTTAACTGATGACACTGAAAGTTTGGCGAAACACGTCAACTTATATATCAAAAGGGGCATCTTTTGAGGGATAAGTTGTTTCATTATATTCAACCCCTTCATATCCAGGGTACCTACCCCTGAAATGTTAAATAGCAACCTCCATTTATTTTGCTATTCATGAAATTTGAAATTCGTGATCTATTTTAATGTTTTTCTTCTAAATGGCAGTACTTAACCTCAAGAATGTTGGGATTTTAATCAAGAATTACTAGATTAATTTGAAAGAACTTTATCTGAGAAATAAGCCAAGGGTGCTTGCTCAATAAAAACCTACTGAATAACCACCTAGGTCACCAGATCTGACACCTATGGGGTCATTTGAAACCCGTTATATTCAAATCCCAACCAGACTCAATTGAGGAACTTTAACAAAGGATCGTGCAAGAATGTAGAATTATTTCACCAGAGACCCTCTAACAGATCCACGAACAGATTGAATATCGACTGTACTTGTGCTTGCAAAACAATTGAGACCATTTTGAACAATTCATAAAGTAATATGTTAGGTCCGTATGTCACTACTTTCATTTATTATAATAAATTACAATCCAAAAATTCATTGAGTGATAAGTACCTACTGCAATTTTGGAAAAAAAATTAAAAATAGATATAAATTATCTTAAATTACATAAGGATTTCACAAATAGAAAAATAAGTTGTGGTTGCTATTTGAAATTCTAGCGGTAGTTGCCCTGAGGGTGGAGGGGTTGAATATAACATAACAACAAATACCTCAAAGGTTGTCCTACTTGACATAAATTGACGTGTTTCGCCAAATTTTCATAGTGTCATCAGTTAAAGAAATATTGAGTGCTGCTCGTTTTCAAATTGCAACCCTGTATAACACACACCTAACAAAAACCTAGTTTGAAAATAATTCTTCGTGACATAAAAACCTGTGAGCAGCACACCTCCGTCACTAGATCGTATTATCCCTTGATAATTGCTCATTTTTACATACAAATGTTCAACAACCTAAGTCGATTTGGAGGAGATAAAGGGCACAAAGCTTGTACACCTGCAATAATGCATGAAATTTCTACATAAAAATGAAGGACACCCTACTGCATAGCACTAGGAATGATAAAACCCCTCGGCGCATGAGCATGTCGTCAAAATTTTTTGAATATATTATATAAATTGAATAACAATGAAAGGCGATTTTACGACTGAAATGAAGGAAAATTGCAATAAATGTATTAATAATTCGAAAATTTAGCAAAATATCCTAACCCGGTTCATTTTGCTGCAAATAATGAATCAAATTGATAAGATGGGAAGCAGACACAGAATCAAGCTGAAGCTATCAACGTCGCTTGGTTACCGTGGCACA
Source organism: Cynegetis impunctata (assembly GCA_030704885.1). Taxonomy (NCBI): domain Eukaryota; kingdom Metazoa; phylum Arthropoda; class Insecta; order Coleoptera; family Coccinellidae; genus Cynegetis; species Cynegetis impunctata. Next base: position 758,743 of record JARQZK010002167.1, on the reverse strand, counting down.
CAGAGCACTTCGACGCATGTTTTGTAGGACTTCGTACATATCGACCTTGGCGCATGCGCATGTCGTGATGCCTATCTAAAAAACGCTATAATTTTTTATTCTTCGTTGGAAAAAATTGAGAACAAAAATTCTCTTATGAAATCATATGTATTTTATCGATATCCGTTGGAATTTTCAAAATCGGACCAGATCCCAACTTTTTTTCTTGAAACTTTAGCTCCGCCTCGGGGTAAAAACGCTATAATTTTTCATTCTTCGTTGGGAAAAATTGGGAATTGAAATTCCCTAATGACATCATATGTATTTTATCGATATCCGTTGGAATTTTTAAAATCGGACCAGATCCCAACTTTTTGTCGTGAGACTATAACCCCTTTAGCTTCGCCTCGGGGTAAAAATGGACGCAGTGGGACAAAACATTTGCAATTCCCAAATAGCAACTTCCTAATATCAACCAAAATCACTCACAAATTTTCAGCCTTTCAACTGTAAAGTGGCTCTTGAGATGCGCAATGCTCGAAAATCCTCAGAGCCTCTTGAAATTTTAACATGAAAATTGCGACGGTAAAAAACTCAATTGAATTGAAACTCCCAGCGTCAACCTCAACCTTTCAATTTAATTATATGTGGAAGTGAGCGAATCTCTAAAAATCAGGAAAAATCACGTAATATCTACCTTAAAATGGCGGCGGTTCAGGAAAATAGTTCAAATGTGAACGAGTGAACGTACGCCAATCGAGACAACATACAGACTTCCCAATTAAGACTCAAAAGATCCATGAGCGGAACAAATTTCTATGGACCAAAATTTTACAACAAATTAAGTTAAAAATTTTCTGCTCGGGAAGGCATACTATGATGTTTTTGAATGAGGATGTGGAGGAGTTTTAGATGTCTTATGTCAGATTTTAGCTGTGTTGCTTGTGCAGAATTCAATTGTTATCTTGAAGTGTTATGTATGTAAAACATTTTGTACTTGATATAAATTTAATTTTAACATATTTTAGAAAAGAGATATGTAGCGTATAATTAGGAATAGGTTTTATTACTATTCTTAATTTTTATTATTTGACGTGTGTAAACAAAAATTATATATATTTGTAATAGCACCAATAAAAACCTTTAACCTTTTTTTGTTTAACCTTTAACCAATTCTCAAACACAACGAAAATTCAAGAACTCTATGGATAAAAATAACGGCGATTATAGGAAAAAAGTTTGTACCACCAAATGGTACTTGTTTAGCGTCAACTCAATCGACGTACAAATTTTCAACCCTCTAACTCAATTTGGAGAGAAATTTCGAGGAACAAATATCTAAAAATCTTCCACGCATCCTTCAAAAAGCCCTAGGATGCCGAATTGGGTAGGTAATTAAAAATCAATTTTTTTGTGATGAATGGAAAGATCATATATCTATCCCCTTCGGACCCCAAGTATCATATATGATACCTGAGGATCTGAAGCATGTTTAGACTGCTTAAATTCAATTTACGGGTGTATCCCGTTGGTATCGTATCTGATATGCATCTCGCGCCTTAGAAATTCACATTTTACCGCCTTCCAATCAGTTCTGTGAAAACAACAGAACAAATAACATGGACTCGCAAGTTCATAGACGGAATTATTATTATTTTAAACGTAAGTAAAATAATTTTGATAATGAAAAAGCTCTTTGCTTATAATTTTTGATGATTGGAATTAGGAGAAAATAGTAAATGCAGTTTTCAATTATAACATCGGACATTTGAACCGTTGTATCACTGCTGATACCTTGGGTTTTCGAGACTACAATATTTCTTAAATTACTATAATAGGTTATACACGTTCACTGGGTTTATTTCAAGTTTTCACAGCACTTACTCAAGCTGAACGGGAGGAAGAAATCGCTAAAATCGATGAGATGTCAGATTTGCGAAATATTGATCCGGACAAGTCAGACTTTGAATCTTCAGACGATGAAGACAATTTTGAGCTGTTAATCTTCCTGAGGAGACTTTGCCAGAAGGAAACGAAATAGCTGCACAGGATAATTTCGACTCTTCGGGTCATGAGTTGCCTTAGCAAATCTCGTGGATCGTGACAAATGACAGACTAAATTATAAGTTAACAATTAACCAGAAAGAATTCAAATATTATTATTCCTCTGGTCAAGGTCTATAAATAGCTACTAGAGTATTTCTCAAAATATATAGACCAGAATACATGGTTGGAATATCGTCAGCATGCAAATTGTCTAGGCTTCCAAAAGAAACATATTCTAGATTATTTGGCATTCGAAACAAAATTGACTGAATCCCTAGTATTCACTCCCAAACATGTAGCAAGTGATGAAAGCAGTTGTGAAAACGATTAAGATGGACCTGCAGCTAAATTAAGAAAAGTGTTACCTTCTCCGCTACAAGAGCTAAAAAAGCATGAAGCCAAACAATCGCCCGAAGACACCACCAGTACAAGAAAAAACTTCAGACTTCCAGGTGTGACAAGTTGACTTATATAAAATATATTACTTGCAAAGCATTCTATAGCTTTAAATCGAGCAGAAATTGGTTCAAAGTAGCACATTCTTAATTAGAGCTTACATTATGCTAAACAATTTTGATGAATTGGACTACTAACATTTTTTGAATTTGTATTGTCAAAGGCTCAAGGTATCAAATATGATACCACTCCCAAAGCCACCCCCACAGACACAGGATTTTTTAAATTAATCTTCTATTGCTAGTTGTTTCTATTTGAATTGAAAAATACATATATTGTTAACATTTAGAAAAGAAATTCACTTGGGTCCGAAGAGGCTATACGTTTTATAACAAAACTATTTTCAGAATTTCAGTTTTCGATCGGATTAAAAAGTTATATTAAATTAAAAATAAATTTTTGAATCTAGTACCGAAAACACGCCGACAATTCCCGAACAAATCTGAGCGCGTGTGACGTCACAATGTTGATTTCTACTCATTTTGGCACTCAGCTGATACAGTGTTCTGGCTTTCAATCGATTAAATCTTGCTGTTATCGTCAATATATTAGTAAATATTTTTAGAATATCAAACTTAAAAAATTATGGTACTTGTTTCCTACCATTATGTACGAATAAGTACTACAGAAATAACTCCCCAAATAATGTTTTTAAATGTTCCATGTTTAGATGTTATATATCAGGTATATTATCGGAATATGCCTTTAAAAATCGTTTATTATACATGACTAAACAAAAGTAGCTATTATAAATAATTTTTTGCACTAATTTTCGGATATTTTCAGTCAATTCACACGTAAAAGCCGTTTAAACTGTACTATCGACATATTCCTTTAACATTATGACATCACAAACGTTTGTCGTCCTGCGATTTTTTGTGAAATTTTATCAATTTTAAATTGTTCATAAATAATTTTTTAAAAAATTCAAGAGATTTTGCGTCGTCTATTAGTATAATTCATGATAATGTTTTGAAATACATGAAAAAATTGATAATTTTTTTTTCAAAAACCCAATTTCTGTTACCTATGTTGTCGATAACAAATTTCCACATCTGTTAACAACGGTTTGAAAAATTGCCACTAATGCAACTCTTCAAGTTTTGGGCAAGTGTCTCCTTATTTTATCTGAGATTTCCTCTGGTATATAAATAGAATCAAGGGCAGATATTTTTCATAGAATTAAACTGAATATAATCATCTTACGTGCGTCCTCGCTAAAAGCTCCTTCATAATGAAGTTGTCATATATATCCCTCGCCTGTTTCATTCTCTCCTCCTGGCATTCCAATTTTTCGTAAGCTTTAATCTGGAAACAAAAACAGAGAGTCAAATAACGATGCATCGTATTATCGGGCATGAGATGAAATGCACCCTCAATCAGGGAAGGCCTAAGGGAAAAATTTGAGTTGTCTAGTACTTTTAGCAGGTTTTCACTTTGAAAACCTGCTTATTAAAATGGGTGCGATTAGCAAAGTTGGACCTAGGACCAAAATAGTTTTTCGTTTCATGACTTTTTATGAGATGCTGGGCACCACAAACTCAATTTCATTATCTATATATATACAGGGTGTTTCCTAATTGAATGTCAATATTTATGTGGGTAATTTTTCGGCTTATTTTAAGAAAAAAACTTCATATGAACATATGTCCTAAACATCTTACCTTTTGAGATACAGGGTGTTAAAGTTTTCAAAAATAAATCATTTATTATTAATTTCTACAATACCACTTAAGATATTTTAATGAAATTTGTCATACATATACTATGAATCAAGAGGCATTTTTTTTCGAGTACTAAATTCACGATTTTCATCAATCGAATTTAAAACTGCTTCTTCAATTTCTGGAGTTCTTACAGTCCGATGGGCTCCTTTTAATTGATTTTTTGGCTTTAAAGTACCTGTTTCAGTCAACCTTCTATGTACCTTAGCGAATGTTCGCCTATCTGGTATGACTCTATTTAGAAACCGCTCTTGATACAATCGCCTTGCTTCCGGCGATCTGCTATCAGCCAAACCATACATGTAATGCATATCTGCCAACTCTGCATTAGTGAACTCGACCATTCTTTTTCAAAATAACACTGCTCGCATAGTATTTTAAACACCTAATTAATAACACACGAAGAACTGAATTTAAAGAATGATGAACTGTTACACAAAATAATGACAACCGCCTTGACAGAAATATCAATTCTTGGCCATAGCCTACTGCGATAAGTAACAATTCTTTCTTACTTACATACATAATGAAATTTATTTCAATGTAGAGAAACAGTTTTTATTTTTTTAAGCGAAAACCGTGCATCGGATTGAAAAAAAACAAGTAATCAACTTTGGTAAGAAATGATTGGAAATTTCAAAAATAATTTTGATTTCAGGAAAAATCTGTGGCCTAACATCAATGTCTGCCAAAATAAGCAGGTCAAATTGCGTACAAATTTAATTAAATAATTTTAATGAAATTTGTTATACATGTACTATGAATCAAGAGGCATTTTTTAATGTATCACTTTTTTCAAATTTCTACCAGTGGCGTTCGTACGCAATTTGACCTGCTTATTTTGGCAGACATTGGTGTTAGGCCACAGATTTTTCCTGAAATAAAAATTATTTTTGAAATTTCCAATAATTTCTTACCAAAGTTGATTACTTGATTTTTTTCAATCCGATGCACGGTTTTCGCTTAAAAAAATAAAAACCGTTTCTCTACATTGAAATAAATTTCATTATGTATGTAAGTAAGAAAGAATTGTTACTTATCGCAGTAGGCTATGGCCAAGAATTGATATTTCTGTCAAGGCCGTTGTCATTATTTTGTGTAACAGTTCATCATTCTTTAAATTCAGTTCTTCGCGTCTTATTAATTAGGTGTTTAAAATACTATGCGAGCAGTGTTATTTTGAAAAAGAATGGTCGAGTTCACTAATGCAGAGTTAGCAGATATGCATTACATGTATGGTTTGGCTGATGGCAGATCACCGGAAGCAAGGCGATTGTATCAAGAGCGGTTTCTAGATAGAGTCATACCAGATATGCGAACATTCGCAAAGGTACATAGAAGGTTGACTGAAACAGGTACTTTAAAGCCAAAAAATCAATTAAAAGGAGCCCATCGGACTGTAAGAACTCCAGAAATTGAAGAAGCAGTTTTAAATTCGATTGATGAAAATCCTGAACTTAGTACTCGAAAAAAAATGCCTCTTGATTCATAGTATATGTATGACAAATTTCATTAAAATATCTGAAGTGGTATTGTAGAAATTAATAATAAATGATTTATTTTTGAAAACTTTAACACCCTGTATCTCAAAAGGTAAGACGTTTAGGACATATGTTCATAAGAAGTTTTTTTCTTAAAATGGGCCCAAAAATCACCCCCATAAATATTGACATTCAATTAGGAAACACCCTGTATATATATATATATATATATATATATATATATATATATATATATATATATATATATATACCGGGTGTAAATGAGTGATGGGCCACCCCTATAACTTTGTAATGGATTCTTCGATTTTATTGAAATTTGGGTGGTTTATCTCAGACATAATTTTGAGTTTTTTCACATACAAAATCAATATGGCTGACATCCGGTTTCACAGAAAACGATATAAAAATTATTAATTCAAATGAAACACCCTGTATATTTTTAAATATTTTAATTCTGAGGCTTCAAATACATACATTCCATCTGTCAAATTTTTTTTTCATATTTCGTAAACAGGGTCGGTCTCAGGAGCAAAGGGAACTAATAAGAATAAGATTTTTAATAATTACTTCGTTATTTAGAAATTGAGAAAACTGATGTGTGAATCATGTTGAAGGAATTTGAAGGAGCTTTTTGATATACAGGGTGGCCCATGTATGTTTCTATTTAAAAAACTGAGTTTTGTTTCGAAAAAGAATTTAATCGTTAACAAACTTCAAGAAATTGAATTTTTTGAAAAATTATTACTTAGGGCGATATTTTAAATCAATTATCTATGATTTAGACGACGTCGCAGCCATCTACGATTAAAAAAACAAAATGAAAAACAAAATTGAAACGGCGCTAGAAATGACATTTGACAGATGAAATGTATGTATTTGAAGTCTCTGAATTAAAATATGTAAAAAAATATAGGGTGTTCCATTTAAATTTTTAGTTTTTATATCGTTTTCTGTGAAACCGGAAGTCAGCCATATTGATTTTGTATGTGAAAAAATTCAAAATTATGTCTGAGATGAACCACCCAAATTTCAATAAAATCGAAGCATCCATTAAAAAGTTCTAGGGGTGGCCCATCACTCATTTACACCCGGTATATATATATATATATATATATATATATATATATATATATATATATATATATCTATATATATATATATATATATATATATATATATATATTTATATATACTTAGCAATAACAGATCATTTGAAATAGAAAACAGACTTTATAGAAATGTTAACTTTCCGTCACGAAATTCTTGACTTTTCATATTTGAATTATTCTTGCCTGTGTTGTATTGTTATTTACTTATTTTTTCTTAACTATTCGTTCAGATGTCTGATTCTCATCAGACGATTATATGGTAGATCATTTATTGAAAAACCAATTAATTATCGATTTATCTATAATAAATAACCAATGCCAACTTCATTATATATAAAATTCCTACGAATACTTGAAAGAAGAAATATTACACAGTTTTCAATTAACGTATTGAATTTATCCGTCTCTCAAACTAAACATGCCGCCTGCGTTGAAAGGATCGTCTTTCAGAACACATATCAATACGCAAATACGAATACAGCTGACCTTGAGAGCGTTATGCTCACATTACGTTCAACTATTTTCAGGCCTAGCTTCACATTCGCCAAGTATCTTGAGTGTAAGGGTATCCGCACAACGCGCCTGCATGGTCGCTGGTAGCCTAGATGGTAGAGTTAAAAACCGTTATTAGATACTCGCACGTCGCGCCAGTAGATTGTAGCTGGTCATATGACAATCATCCCGTGAAGTGTGTAGATATGTGGTTAAAATGGATGATTCAAGTAGTGACAGTGATGATTTCTATTTATCAGAAAATAATGCTACATAGTGGCTCTTAAAACAGAAAGCTGAAAAAATTTTTGATCTTAGCAAGCCCTTCATTTGTATAAATTAAAATTCGAAATTTCCAGCAATTATAATCTTTCAACTCCTTCCTTTATATGCCTACTATTACTCACTGTACAATGCACAAATGTTCATTCGCTTGTAAATGTAGTAGTACTACGAAACTGCTGTCGCGAACAATTTAATAAAAATAGTGATCTAAAAAACAAAGTAAAGTGTTTCTTCCAATATTTAGTATTTCATTTCTGAATACGAAAATATCCTAAAATTTCTACTTCTGAAGAAGACATCAATTTTTCCAATGTAAAATGTTGTTCTTCCAGCGACCAGCGACATAGCCCGCTAGCATACAATCATCCGGATCTGCGCGCACGTATGGTACCGCGTAAGAAACTAGGAATATAATGCTTGCAGCCAGGCGACCAGCTAGGCTACCATCTACCATCCAGGCGCGTTGTGCGGATACCCTAAGGTAGGATAAGGATTCGTTTCAAATACTTTCAACTTTAAGTACGAGTTCCAACTTCAGTATAGAGTCACTCTCACTATAATGACGAAAAATAAAAATTTGGAGAATCATCATTGATTTAGTATGTTTCGGTATTATTAAACCTCACCAGTACTGTGATTTCAAGCTGTGTCAATATCGCATTGGCGCACAGCTGTTTCGATCTTATCAGATCTCATCAGTGCACTGTTGGATTGTGAATGTAGAATTCTCGTCGGGGAATACATTTAACCAGCTTCCTTTGGAAAGTTGTTTGATATTTTTTTTGATTATTGAAGAATTTTTCTTGTTCACTTTATGTAGTATAACAAATATTTTTAATTGACAAAGCGCGACATCGTATGACCATCAAATTTTTTCAATTACCCTTTTCGGATAAAGTTTTTGTGATCTGAATGGAAATGAGTTCAATAATTATAATCACAATAATTGAAAATTCATCTAAGTTTCATGAAGATCGGAAATATATTCAATTATATCGAAGAAAATATTCACATACTTTTAGGAAAGAATTATGAAACTCGGCCCGGAAAAATTATTTAATTAACAGAAATCAATTTTTGTATTGAAAAATTTTCTATGGGGAAAACTAAGTTTTATTCAAAAAGTTTTTTCATTTATGAAATCCATTCTATAAGAAGGAAGCCATAATTTGTAGCAAATTAAGAGAAAGTTATTATTCTGAACAACTTTTCTCTACTGGGAATATTTCAATACGTCACTGCGTCTTATTCCTTTATTCTTGTTCTCTGCAACCATTCGTGTTATATTTATAAATTTTCTGTACGAGAATGACTGGAAAAATAGGAAAAAGAAGGTAAATACGAATGCTTTATCGTTACCAACAGTTACACGTTATAGCCTGAGATTTTATTATGGTGGAACGTACAAGATTTGCGATTATATATTTTCATTGCAGACATTATCAAGTTTTGTGTCTTGTTTATCCGGTGAAATTATTATTAATGCCTAGAAAATTATTCATTTCACAGTTATTCAACGTTAAGCTACAGTTCCAATGGAGGAACAATGAAGAACATTGTGGAAAATTTTTGATGCTGTTGCGTGTTTCTGAAAATGTTTCCAAATGTTCCTAAATTTCTTGATGTTTTTGCAACAAATGTTGACTGTTTCTATTTGTCACCCTTCAAGCTAGGGTTCCACCGGAGGAACATTCTTGTTACTGTTCCGTGTTTCCGTGAATATTCCAAAATGTTCCTAAGTGTTCCTTAAATTTCTTTACTTTTCGGCAACAAATGTTGACTGTTCCTACTTGCCGCCAGTTTCCATTTTGAGCGGTATACTTCGAAATAAAATAGGGAACATGTGTAACCAAATCTGTGTTGCTATCGCAGTGGAAACGTACCGTGAACGCAACTAGTAAGGCCTCTTTCAGACGAGGATGCTGTATGCGGGATTTTGTATACGGGATACCGAATCACAGCCGCAGACTATCCCGATACTCTTTTGGCATACTTTTTTATTACAAATACAAATTTCAGTGCAGTGCAGTCGTTATCATAAAATGAATATTGAAGAGTGCGTTCTGCTGGTAGAGCAAGAATTTGGCTCTACCATACTGATAAATTTTTCGTTATCGAAAACGACACGATCCATGATTAAAATAGAGCAAGAAGTTTGTATTGCTGTTTATTGTTCGAACTCGCTATCAATTCTGAATAAAAATACTGGCCGCCTCTGAAATCGAAATTTTCGCATCGCACAAGTATGCATGTCTGAATAGGTCCATTATAATTCTGTATCCCGGATACTCCTTCGTAGCCGGGCGGCTGAAAGTCGAAGAGCCCTTTCAGACTTTGATACTGTATCCGAGATACGCGTATCCCAGATACAGAAAATACATGCGTTTATATGTACGTTTTCACACTGCATTCAGCACAGCATACCGTATCGCGATACTAAATTTCTGAATCTCGCTCATTCAGCCGTCGGCGACAGTATCCGAATCCGGGATACCGAATTATCATTGTGGCTTATGGACCTGTTCAGACTTGCATACTTTTGCGATTCAAAAAGCACAATAGCATAGGTGTACAATATTTTTATTATTTATTAGTAGAAGTGAAGTGGAATAGAACGGTTTTTCGATTGTACCATGGAGAATAAAGTTTTTGATAACGAGAAATTTATGAGTTTGGTAGAACCGAATTCTTGTATATGGGATACAAGTAAAGAAAATCATTTCGACAGAAATATAAAACAAAAATGTTGGGTGGAAATTACCAAACAGATGTGTGAAAATTTTGAAGAAATGACAATTGTTCAACAAAATGAATATGGTAGGTATATTTATAAAATTAATTATACAGTGCATTCAAAAAGGAATGCATAAATTCATTAGCTAAATAAATCAAATTATTATATTATTAAAAATTCTCGAAACAATACGAATATTTGTCGAAAGCTTACTGACTTTTACAATAATCATCTCAAGATGGATAACAAAAATTAAATGAAATATTTCAATAATATTGTTTATTAGCGATGAATAATGAGTTTATTCGTTAATTTATATTGCTTTTAAGTTTTTACGGATTGCAGTGAAAACCCTTTAGATAAGCGAATTGATGTTTAATTTGTATTAATCAGTGCACTACTATCTAGTAACTGTTCGCAAACTATCAAGTAAATTGTAAGTTACGGAAATAAATTATACATGGTACACTGTAGTTAGGGCCCAGAAATATAATATACCACAGCATAGCGCACTCTTCAATGTCCATTTCATGAAAAGCACCGTACAGCACTGATATTGTACTGATACAATTTATTTACCAAACTATATTCTAACAAAAGTATCTTGACTGTATCTGGCCTAAATTCTGTATCTCGCATACAGTATCTCGGATACAGTATCCTAGTCTGAAAGGGCTCGAAGATTCAAAAATTTTGTCGCGCGATACTGTATGCGTTGCCGAATGCCGTGTGTAAGCTACAATTTAACTGGTAATAGTTGAATTTGAGTAATTAAAAGAATTATTCATTTCAGTTTCTAGAGAAAATTTAATACGGGGGTGTATGGAATTAATATGAGAAATGAAATTATCCAGTTGTCTATCTGTACCAGTGTAGCAAACAATGACGTCATCAACGTATCTATACCAATAAAGAAAGTATTTACTGCTTTACTGCTGAAGTGGTTCATAATAGTTTTCTCTGAATTATCCATATAGATTTCTGATAACAAAGGGCTTAAAGGATTTCCCATGATCAAACCTTCCCTATTACTATAACACACGTTGTTGAAACTAAAATAATTTTGTTCTAAACAAATTTCCAGTGAATAAGTAATATCTGACTGTATTGGTGGATGAACATTATTAGAAATAAGAAAATTTTATACAATATATAATGTTGATCCACTAATACAATCAGATATTACTTATTTACTGGAAATTTGTTTAGAACAAAATAATTTTTTTCAACAACGTGTGTTATAGTAATAAGGAAGGTTTGATCATAGATAATCTAGAGAAAACTATTATGAACCACTTCAGCAGTAAATACTTTCTTTATTGGTATAGATACGTTGATGACGTCATTGTTTGCTACACTGGTACAGATAGACAACTGGATAATTTCATCACTTATATTAATTCCATACACCCCCGTATTAAATTTTCTCTAGAAACTGAAATGAATAATTCTATTAATTACTTAGATTCAACTATTACCAGAAAAAGTATTTATTAGCAATTTCACATAAATTAGCAGCTTATCATACTTATTATGATTCATACTTTTTGAAATTTCGTTGTCCGAAGCTAGTTTTCGAAATGAATTGCATATAATTAAACAAATGGCAGTAAATAATAGTTATTTACCCAATATGATTGACAATCTCATTCAGAGAAAAAAATACAAAATGGCATTTTCAGAAGTTTACCCACTTATATCCGAGAAGAGTACAGTATTTAACAGTTTAACATACTTGGGCACCTTCCGAAAACCTGAGATTGTTTCTTCATAAACAAAATTTCAGAGTTTCAAATAAAACCATCAATAGCATTGAAAAATTGATTAAAAACAACAAATCAAAAATTAATATAGATGAACGTACTGCTGTTTATAGGCTCAACTGTAACGATTGTGAAAAATTCTATATAGGACGTACAATTTCAAAACTCCAACCTAGCTATATTAATCAGAAAACTTACCCTAATTATGCGAGCCATCTTATTCAAGAAAACCATACCTTTATTCACAATTATAAGATTTTACAGTTAGAAAATAGTCTCCAAAAAACTAACCGTTGGGAATCCCTATACATCAATAAATATAAAAATTCCGGACACCTAGTTAACGACCAGATTGAAGTAAACCATTCTCCTCTGCTTAATCTGTTCAATGTACCTACCAATAACTCTGAATGAATTGCTTATTGTTATTTAGTTTCTCTAGGAACCCCTCTGTTATGTCCAATTTTTCGTATAAATAGATTGTTTTGTTATACCATAATTTAGTACGAGATGAAGTCAATGTTATGACGAAACGCGTTTACTCAATAGATTTTTATTTCAACCTGTGAAAAGTTAGTTTTTTATTTCTTTATTAAGTTATGAATATAATATTCTTTTGTGGTGTACCTATATAAGTTTTGTGAAACTTTAAAATATTGTATGAAAACATAGAGGCAATATGAGAATGTTTTTAAATTCTTGTGCGTTTAAATATATAGTCCAATATTTGGGAGTCATAATAATTATTCAATAACTAGGCAGTAAACTAGTAGACTGTCTGCAGACGCTGATAGTTTAGGCGAGGTAGTCTTTAATTAAAGCCTAAAAAATTATCCATTTCACAGTTATTCAACGTTAAAAATTTCCATCAATGTATTATTCTATTGTAGTTTATACGAGTTTTGTAAAACTTTCAAATATTGTAATGTTTTCTTTATTCTGAAATCTTAGAAGCAACATAGGAAATTATTTATGAAATATGAAAATATTTTTAAATTCTTGTGAGTCTAACTTTTAGGAAGCATAATAATTATTCATTTACTACGCAGCAAACTAGTAGATTGTCTGTCGACGTTGACAGTTCAGGCGAGTTCATTAATACTGTAATATATGTCAATAATCATGGTAGCAATCAATATTTGAAAAGATGTAAACTATAATTAAATATTAATATATAAATATTGATATACAGCAGCAATTATCATAAGCTGTCAAGCTTTGATTATTACGGTGTTTATTGACATCTGCATTTCCATAGTAACCAAAGACCCTGTAAATAACGCCGACTTCAATCGGGTTTTCATTGAATTAATTAGACCAGTGTCGATCGTGATTGATCGAATCTTTTTGATTCTATCGCAATCTATAGACGAGTGATCGAATCAGGAATTTCTAAAAGACCCGATCTCATTTAACCCGATCCCGATTTACTTGACAACGCTAACCAAATTGCACTTTATTTTCATATGTTTTTACACAACAGTAACAACTAATTGCTTGCTGATACAATCGTTTACATGCTTTCATTCATCGCACTCTTTCTCGTGTTGTTTTGAATTTGGCACGTAATCCAAAAGCAACCGATTTTTTCAGGAACGCTCGCGTAGAAGAGTCGCGACCTGTCGATCTCTCAGTCTTTTGGGTCGCGAACTCGATCGATCGCGTCGTGATCGAGATCGAATTCAGTTTGAGATCAAATCAGTGACATGCTGATATATTCATTACAAACCGAGACCGGCGACCGGTGACCCAAATGATCGAAATGATCGAATCTTTTTAACTCGATCACCATACGAGTGGGTCATGATCGACCCGGGTCTCGACAAATGATCGATCGACACAGGTCTAGAATTAATCACTACAGGGAAAATAAAAATCCGGACACCCTACTGCGTAGCACTAGGAATGATAAAACCCCTCGGCGCATGTGCATGTCGTCAATATTTTTTTAATATATGTATTATATAAATTAAAAAACTACACATTAAATGCTATCATTTTATTTCATTATTGTAAAACTCGGTTTAGGTTTAAGATTTATAGATAGCAACACATGTCTATGGACAAAAAAATCTAAAGAACGCTATAAATTTTTTATTCTTGGTGGGAAAAATTTTTGAAAACACTTTTCTTATGAAATCATATGTGTTTTATCGATATCCGTTCGAATTTTTGAAATCGGACCAGCTACTAACTTTCGTCGTGATACTATAACCCCTTAGCTTCGCCTTGGGGTAAAAATATAGTCGAGTTGCTACCTCATTAAGGTCGTTGTTAATGAAAAATTAATAAAACCACCGAAAGACCCTTCCCTAAAATCATCTCAATGTACGTTGAGGAATTTCAACCCTCTTACCCAAGCAGGAGGAGATGAGTAAACCCTTCAGACCAACAAAAAAGAAAAACATTTTGTGCAAAAAGGGTACTTCCATGAAATAAACCTAATCCACACTCCAATTTTAAACTGTAAAATCAGATTAAAACGCCCAATAAGGCTATATTTCGGATATGTTGTTCATGATTAATTTCCACATCTATTGCAATAAGTTTGAAAATTTTCCTCTCACCAAGCATTTTTTATTTGTGATAGTTTCATTCTGCTCAAGAAACAAAAACGAAACTTTACTTTACTATGTTTATTATCACAAAATACTTTGAAAAATTATTTACTTCTATTGCAATTTCGGTCACACGACCATCATTGGACCATCAATCTTGCAATTGCTAAATAATTTCTTAAACTACTCTGTGATATATACATATATACTATATATATATATATATATATATATATATATATATATATATATATATATATATATACATCTAATATATAATATTCTCGTGTCACGGTGTTTGTAATTAAACTCCTCCGAAATGCCTCGACTGATTTTCATGAAATTTTGTGTGCATATCTGTTAGGTCTGCGAATCGGACAACATCTATTTTTCATCCCCCTAAATTTTAAGGGTGGTCCAACCCTTAGTTTTTTTTAATTCTTTAGACGAAATTTTTTGTTTTTTTATGATACAGCATTCAAAAATACATACAACACTAAATTTGCACCTCTTTGCGATCAACTCCTATTTTTCCATCGCGACTTTTATCGGCAATATAGGGTTGCAAGATGGCTATCGAAAATAATAATAGTCGGTCTGAATATAGGTCGTAGTATATCTTTCATACCCCTAAGTGATCAAGGAGGTCCACTCCAAACATTATTATAAATTTTTTGAACAAAATTTTTAATTTTTATTTTTTATGATGTTGCATTAAAAAATACATACACCTCTAATTTTTCACCCTTCTATCAATAACCCATATTTTTTAATAGCCATTTCAATAATTTAAACAACGTTTGCACGGTCAGATAGATATAGATATAGATAGATAGAGATACATCGGCAGATAGATGAATAGATAAAAATAATAATTTATATGGCAGAACAAAGTTTGCCGCGTCAGCTAGTATATATATAATATATATATATATATATATATATATATATATATATATATATATATATATATATTATATATATATATATATATATTATATACTTATTCTTTAATTGTTCTTACTTTGGCCGCATTGTTACTAGTTATAAGTGATATTTCTCAATTTCTCAACATGGTATTTATACATAATTATGTAAGTAGTATCACAGTCTTAGTAAAGGAAATTAGGTAGACGTCCTCTGCGAAGTAGGTACTAAACAGTATGAGAAATTAGGTATAGGTCCTCTACTAAATAGGTACTCAAACAGAATAAGAAATTATGTAGAAGTCCTCTACTGAGTAGGTATACAAACAGTATAAGAAACTATGCAGAGGCTTTCCACTAAGTGGTAGATACGCAAAGAGTATAAGAAATTATGTAGAAGTCCTCTACTAAGTAGGTAATCAAACAGTATAAGAAATTATGCAGTGGCTTTCTACTAAGCAGGTAGTCAAACAGTATAAGAAATTAGGCAGAGTTCCTCAACTAAGTAAGCACTCAAACATTATAAGAAGTAAGGCAGAGGTCATTTACAAAGTAAGTACTAAAATAGTATGAGAACTTGGCAGAGGTCCTCGAAAAGTATAAGAAATTAGGTAGAAATTCTCTACTAAGTAGTTACTTGAATGTAATGAGAAATCAAGTAGAGAACCCTAATCTATTTCTCATTTTGTTCAAGTACCTACCTAGTTTATTATGAATACTTTATTGAAAATTACAGTTTCAGCTTCCAAAGAAGCTCTGGCCTCTTTAAATTGAGTATTTTTGCAATGTATTCAAGGCTTTCAATAATCAATTATTGAAAGAACAATAAAACTTTTTGAATGGTAATACTTTGACAAGCAATGCATTGTCATTTGGATAGTATCAAATGATAAATTAGGCGATCCAATCGTCATATAGAAAGAAATTTATGGGCCACCAAGTCGATATGCTCAATATACTGGCATCGATCCAACAATACGTTCAAGGCCTGGAAAATAATATATTATGTTTTTAGGGATGTTATATTGAGGCCGAACTTGTAATTATGTAGGCTCGATGATATTTGTTATCCTCATTTTTTCGATTGTCCCTAATGATTCATTCTTCAGATACTTCCCACTTCTTTCACCCTTGCCGAAAAGTAGGGAAAACGCGTTTCAGGGAAAAGGTCGCCAACAAGTTCACGTCCGCATTTTAAAACCAAATTTTACGATTCGGAAAACAGTCCATGAATCTTGGAGGTTGATACGATTTCACTCCGTTTAATTCTGGGTGTTTCATTTCTAGGGTTCGAAGTTTTCAGATTGAACGGCTGAGAAGTAGACGAGCGTAAAATCTAGAGTTGCGAAACACGACATGCATATTTGATGAAATGGAGGACGTGGTTTTGGTTATAGACGGTAGACAATCAAGATAGTAGTAGAGCTAGATATTTTGGTCGAATTAAAACTCCGAAAGCCGATAAACAGATTACGAATTTTTGAATTCACATTATTTTCTTTGCATCTAACTTTCTTGTTACTGAAATAAAACCGACATGAAGTTCCGTACTTTTTTTTGGTGATCTATTGACAAAACAACAAATATAATTTAGGTATGTATGGCAGCGGTCAACTTTAAAAATTCCAGACATGGAAGCTCTTCGTTAATTGATACATTCATGCGACCGGAATTGTCAGGTTTTTTTGATGTGTGAATTGATATAAGTATATATATATATATATATATATATATATATATATGTATATATATATATATATATATATATATATATATATATATATATATATATATATATATATATATATATATATATATAAATATATATATATATATATATATATATATATATATATATATATATATATATATATATATATATATATATATATAATTATTTTGACTGATTCTCTAGTTTACAAAAAGGTCTTATATATTTTAACTCGAGCTTTCGAGAACTATATTTGTTTCGAGGTTTGATTATTATCTTAAAATTAACCAAATAGTCATACAAAAGAAATTTAAAATATTCCAGATACATACAATGTAGAGACAAAGCATTAAAAACAAATCACAATATAAAAATTAACTGGCCGACTCGGCTATCAGTGCAAAAACAATGACAGTTGTAGTTTATGAGTCGAATCATAGAAGTTGTAGGCAGAGGAACTCTGGCCAACGAGGAATATCACCAGTCAACCAATAATCAATATGTGGCCAGTACCAAACCATGTGTCCATGCAATGGCAATGTACGAAAATCAACCTGAGTGAGGCCTTTATTCAGTGATGCTGGAATCAATCAATCTGGGACGCCTATTAAATGATGCCGGAGATTTAATAGGTGTGACTCAGGAGATTATGAATTTGTCTTGAAGAATTAACAAAAATTAGGGGAAATACGACCTTAGTGACGGAGTTCTGCTACTCACGCGAAGAAAGGAGCTGTGTTTCAGAAGATTAAAGCTTGAGACACACATGTCCGCACCGACACACGGCCGCGCCGTGTCTCGGTTATGAATTGCCCCGTGCTTTCTTATGTGGCTGTCTTCACATCTCCGCAACGTGCGAGATAGTTCATGTTTTATTTTTGTCGGACACGGTGCGTTCTCCGATGGATTTCGGCATATAGTAGAAACGGAGACTACAGCGTAGCTAGTGGGTGAGCAATTTTTCTGTTCTCCCTAGAAAAATCGATAGACTTGAAATTTTTTTCATGTTAAATCATTAATTCTCAAGTTCGGCCATTCAAATGAAGACATGTTGTATGTTGTGCATCTGTTGTTCTTACTTACTACTATTGTATCCGATCCGGTGTATCATAAACTTTAATACGCCTTTTGGAACCCCACAAAACATAAGTCATCCGGTCTGGGATTCTGATGTGGCACGTTTTTCGAAAGAGATGTTTTATTACAGGATACCAGTGAACTCAATTTTAGAAAGAGTTCACTGCAGGACACCGACCATATTATACCTATTCCTATGACACCGACGAACACAATTACAAACCTAAATCAGGGTGCTTTCGAATGAATGACGTTCAAAGTTCCAATGGATCTACCCTCAGTTTCCCCATTAACATCCCAGTAGTTTTTTCTTATGAAAGAAATATCAACAAGGAGAGGACAGTTTTTTCTTTATATCTATATTACGAGTATACTACGACGAAGAAAGAGTACTACATTGTTTTATAATTCTTGCGCTCGTAGTACGGCCGTCATGCGGCCGTGTGACGGAAATGTGTGGCTTTGAACTTATTGGCCAACACACGGCCGTGTCTCGGTGCGGATATGTGTGGCTCAACCTTAATAATGGCCAATCAGTCACCTTGAAAGAATGCAAGCAATGAATTAGTTATTACATGGGTAAACTTCTGGGGTAATCTCATGGCAGATCAAATATTACAAAAAAAATTTAGAAGTCGTTTAATTCTGAGCATAATTCATTCTCTCATTGTTTGCACGCAAACTCATTAACAGATTGAGAGAGACAGCTTTTATTTATAACACTGTATATTAAAATCGTGGTTACATAGTGTTGTCGAAATCAGAAATTACTCAAATAAGCTTTTATATTGACCAAATAATACACTTTCACTTGGCCGCGATAAGATATCATCATACGATGTGATAAATATATCATTAGAGTATTTGTCACTCTCTCCTGGGTTTCGGAAATTGTGCGAGTTTTGTGTATTCTGATCTGATTGATTGGATATACGCAAATACAGGTATATGTACTCTAGATAAGGTTGTATTTCAACGGATTCAATTCAATGGATTACGCGGATTCAGTATATTCATATTTGAGTATTATCACTACGATGTATCGAGAGGTCCTTATTCGCATGAAACATCAACTGATGTATAGTTGTCTTCGATCCTCGAGTATTGCTCACTCGATGAAGACTGAGGAGAAGAGATATGGCGTATAACTTCTAGTTGAGTGAGCAACATTGATGAGATTTATTAGGATTAAATGACTGTCTATTGTTTTTCAGGTGGAATTATTCACCATGCTCACTGACATTTTGAGTGTAAATGCGGTATTTGGACTATTACAAGCAACTTTTGAAATAATAGAATATTGCACTGTACAGAGAGTCAACAGATAGGCGCGGGAGTGGTTTTCATATAATATTCGATTATATATGCATTTATATATATATATATATATATATATATATATATATATATATATATATATATATATATCTATATATATATATATATATATATATATATATATTTTTATATATATAAATATATATATATATATATATATATATATGTATATATATATATTATATATATATATATATATATATATATATATATATATATATATATATATATATATATATATATATATATATATATATATATATATATATATATATATATATATATATATATATATATATATATATATTATATATATAATTTTTTTCCGGTACATTTTAACATCAACATACAAAATTAGCTGAAACTTTTTTGGATCGCTGAAGCACGATTTTCCAGATTTTTTTGATTTCACATCGAGTGTTATTTGTTGAAATTTTGTTTCGTTAAAAACTAATGTTATTGTTGCTTAGAGGAGAATGCTTGTTGGTTACTTGTTTATGTTTAATTTTTGATCACATAGCTGTGAGTTCCTGTGAGATTTTACGAATAGGATATAACTCTATTATTGTTTGTATTTCTCAAACCTTGAAGATTGTACAGATGTGTACCGAAATATATGTTTCTGCTAAAGAAGATATTAATTTTTTGGCCTGCCCTCAACCAGTACAGCCCTTAAATTGATCTCATTTGAGTGAAGTTTTGGCAGTTATTCATATTCTTATGTATACTAGATACTATATATATATATATATATATATATATATATATATATATATATATATATATATATATATATATATATATATATATATATATATATATATATATATATATATATGTATATATATATATATATATATATCATCATATGCAGCTATGGTCTACCGTTGAGTACGGTGCAGCCTCCTCGCATATCCTTCCTTCATTCCTTCCCATGTATTACGTTGTTGAGCAGCTTGATACCAGTTTGTTCCTGCTTCTTTCCTGATATCATAATCCCATCTTATATTGGGGCGCCTCTTTGGCCTTTTGACGCCTCTTGGGTACCACTGTGTTGTCCTTATGGTCCATCTATTGTCGGTCCTTCTCGCTAGGTGTCCTGCCCATTGCCATTTGAGTGATTTTATTCTGTGGATGACGTCTATTACCTGGGTCTTTCCTCTAATCCACTCTATTGTCTTACGGTCCCTCTTTGTTATGCCGAGCATACACCGCTCCATAGACCTTTGTGCAACCTGGAGTTTCCTTATCTTTTTTTCCCTCTTGCTTTAGTGCCCAGGTTTCACAGCCGTACGTCATGACTGGTATTATCAGCTGATCGAAGGCTCGCTTCTTTAGGCGGAGTGGCATTCTTGATTTAAAGATGATTGAATTTTGTCCGAATGCTTTCCATGCCAATTTTATTCTTCTGTTGATTTCCGGAAGTAGTGAACTAGACTTATGCATTAATTGTCCTAGGTATATGTATTCGTCCACTACTTCAAGTATGGTATCGCTGACCGTGATGTCGTGATTTCCTACCATTTTATTGTACATGACTTTCGTTTTGTTCAAGTTCATCTTTAGGCCTACTTCATTGCTCACTATGTTAAGCTCGTTGATCTGTTGTTGTAGTTCTTCAGGGCTGTTCGCGATTAGGACAATATCGTCAGCGAATCTCAGATGGTTCAGATATTCTCCATCTATCTTCAGACCTCTTCCTTTCTAGTCCAATTTTTGGAAGATGTTCTCCAAGGTGGCCGTGAAGAGCTTCGGAGATATTGGATCTCCCTGTCGCACTCCTTTGCTTGTAGGGAATTCTGGGGTTCCGTTGTATATACTTACTCTAGCTCTAGCCTTTTTGTATATGTTGGCCAGAGTTTCTATATACTGACTGTCGACACCTTGATGGGTGAGGGCATCAATTACTGCTTTGGGGTATATCGAGTCGAATGCCTTCTCGAAGTCTATGAAGGCTAGTGCTAATGGTAGCTCGTCTTCTTTTGTTCTACTGATTACTTCCCTAAGCGTGTGGATGTGGTCAATTGTACTGAAGCCACTCCTAAAGCCAGCTTGTTCCTGTGGTTGTTCATCATCTAATATTTTCTGTGTTCTATTAGTGATGATTTTTGTGAAGATTTTATAGATTACTGGCAGTAGGCTTATTGGTCTTTAGTTCCTTATATCTTCCTTACTGCCCTTCTTGTGAATCAGTATTATGTTTGCGCTGTTCCACTGCTGCGATATATATATATGTATATATATAACTGACATCTTCAAACTTCGGTCAATGGAGAGGCGGGAAGTGCATGAGCAAGAATTTGTCAAACTGTTGTATAGGAGGAAAGTGATTGTCTGCAACCTAACCAAATTTCAGCCTCCTAGGGCTTCGTGTAGCTAAAAAATCTGGATTTTGAAGGGTTTTTGAGGTAATTAATGCTGAGAAAGTACCCTTTGGTAATATAAATTGTTTCCCACCGCCGCTATTCACAAGTTGATATTCCTATCTATCCACTCTATATGGTTCAAATTTCTTACGTTGATTGAGTTGATCTTGGGCAGTGCACTGTACTGGTTTCAACAATTCGCCTTAAGTGTCGCCATTTTAATATGATTATTTCATGGTTTTTCGAGAATTGCGCACTTTACAGACACTCCAAATTTAGGTTAGAAGGATCAAAATATAGAAGTGAGTTATGTATGGGCTTCCAATGTTTTCTCTCTTAGCCTATATTTTCATGTAGATATTTAATGCGTTTTTGCAAGTATCCAAGCTTGGTACACCTCTGCAGCCCCCCAAAATTGACTAAGGGGGTTAATGATTTGTGTATAAAAAAAAATGAAAACATAATACGATGTTAGTAACGGAGCTCTCCTACTCACGCGTTTTTTTCTTTCATATACATAGTTCCTTGTCACTCGATAATGATTAAGGGCAATGTATTGGAAGAATTACTCCGTTTAGAGTGAGCAGCACATACTAAATATGATACAAATGAAACAGCTTCAAGTAGATTTTTAGATTGAGTAAATATCCATATTTCCCATTCAGCGCTATGTTTGGTGTAAATAAGTATTTCTCGGTGTTTTAACTCTTATAAAACGCGCTTTTTTATCGTTCTCATGAATCATGCAACCGATGTATTGTTCAATTCGACCGCATGCTAAAGTTGAACATAGGACGGAAATATCTATTTAGGGCGTTATGAGGAAAATATATTTCAAACCGTTTTTCTGAATGTCAACCCAGGCATTTCGACAACGAAATTTATATTATCAGGATTCAAGAAAATATGTCGAAATTGATAGTAGAAAACAACTTTTGCAGAGAATTGGAGATGCCTGTACAGAAATACGGAATAATCCCAATATGATCAGGAAATATACACGACAGATTTTAATCACAACCAGAATGTGTATTAATCTGGAAGGTAGTCTTTTTTGAAGTTTTTTTTTTAAAATTTCATACATGGCATTTAAGTATACCTACATCTTGAGTTTGTTTCAAGGAATGGACCCACACTTACATTCTGTAGAGGCCAATATCAATAAAAATACAAACAAAGAAGTTTCTAGAATTTAAGTTCCGATTTTACAAAATACTTAATCCATAAAAAATTGAAAATTCGTATAAATCTATTTGATTATCAAAAAAACTATCATAAAATTTTTTTGTGCTCTTTTCAGATATGAAAAGGTTGGAAAAATTTGTTACTTTTTTTGCAAGCCGGACCTGGAATTTCTGCCCTTTCGATATGTGAAGATTTTTGAAACAGTATGACAGAAACTTGTGCCAAATATGAAAAAAATCTACAGATTGGTTTCTAAGTTACGAGCAACAAAAGAAATTGAAAAATTTGTCACCAAGTATTTCGGTTATAAAGGGGTAAAAACTAATTTAGTAGGGGTTCTTTCGAATCACTACAGTTATCCCTATCCACAGTTAAAGTATGTCCGTTTCCTAATGAATCATATATATATATATATATATATATATATATATATATATATATATATATATATATATATATATTATATATATATATTATATATATATATATATATATATATATATATATATATATTTATATATATATATATATATATATATATTATATATATATAATATATATATATATATATATATATATATATATATATATATATAATATATATATATATATATATATATATATATATATATATATATAATTATTCATTCGAATTGTTGTTGCCTGTGAATTATTTCTAATCTCTTGATAATTATTAGCAATAACAGGCTTGTTGAATCTCAAAAAACTCGATTTTATTAAAAAGTTGACGTTTCGCCACGACATTCGTGGCTTTATCAAAACTTTTTTTTTTTTTGATAAAGCCACGAATGACGTGGCGAAACGTCAACATTTTAATAAAATCGAGTTTTTTGAGATTCAACAATCCTGTTATTGATAATAATTATCAAGAGATTATATATATATATATATATATATATATATATATATATATATATATATATATATATATATATATATATATATATATATATATATATATATATATATATATATATATATATATATATATATATATATATATATATATATATATATATATATATATATATATATATATATATATATATATAATTATATATCTGCGATCTGGCCCCATGGCGGAGACTCGTTGCTCCACTTCTTGAATCATTTGAATGGCATACATCCAAGTATCCAACTCACAATGGAAGTGGAAAACGATGGGTCTCTGCCATTCCTCGATGTCATGGTCAAAAAACTTCCATCCCAAGGCTTCTCCTATTCAGTTTATCGTAAAACCACCCATACAAACCGTTATCTGAACGCTCAGACTCACCACCATCCTTCTCAACTTAACTCTGTAGTTAATACCCTAATCTACCGTTCCATTCGACTATCTGACGACGAACACCGTGAATCAGAACTCAATACTCTAAAACATATATTATTACGGAACGGTTACAACACATATCAAATCAACAAGAGCATACGCAAACACAAAAACATCACCCCACCTCTACCACCTTCCAATCCCACTGAACAAGAATCTACACCTAAATTATTTCTTCCTTACATCAAAGGAGTAACAGATAAGATCGCAAGATCTCTCAAAAACACAAACATCAAAACAATATTCACCACTCAACAAAAACTCTCCCATCTGGTCAGATCCGTCATGGATAAAATTCCTAACGAAAATCACGGTTTTTATGAGATTCCCTGTTCCAATTGTCCTCGTTCTTATATAAGACAAACGAACCGACGAATTCAGGTCCGTGCCAAAGAACATTCACTTTCGGTAAGACACTCAGATATCGCCAACGCCCTTTCCCAACATCACACCCAAACAGGCCACATTATCGATTTCCCCAATACAAGAACTATTCTTTCAAATCCCGAATTTTCCGTGAAGCTGTAGAAATAGAAAAACGTCCAAATTGTTTGAACACCAGAGATGACAGTCACAGACTCCCATCAGCATGGAAACCACTTCTCAGTGGTCGCCATGTCACACCCAATCAGAGTGCATCCCGCACTGATGAGCGTGAGTAACCGCCCCCCTCCCCTATAAATACGGCCACGCGACGATCGGCCCGTCAGTTGACTCTGAAGAGTAGGCAGGTTGAGACTTCAGAGTTGACAGGAAGCAGTACGGTTAGTGGAGTAGGCAGGTTGAGACCACGCAATCGTATTGTTTCCGATTCCTCCTAATTCGAATCGTAGGCAGATCACGATTCTTTAATGGAAAAGGAGCCAAAACGTCGAGATCAAATCTTTTACGCGGTTCATTCCGTGAACCAAGTTTTTCATATATATATATATATATATATATATATATATATATATATATATATATATATATATATCTCAGATTTGTAGGTGATATCGTTTTGATCGCGGACAGTATGAACGACGAAGCCTCAATGTTGGAAAAATTGTATGTTGCCTCACAAAAAGTAGGCTTAAAAATCAACATGACCAAAACTGAAATCATGACAAATGTTGTGATTGGTGGAAGTGTGGGTGGAGAAATAGTAAGGGAAACAACTGCCTATAAATATTCAGGACATGAGATTCGTATCAGCAGGGATAATCGAACATGCGAACTTGCTCGTAGATAATATGTCGAATTTTTAACCAAAGTGTTCTTCCAGAGCTGACATATCTTGTGGAAACTTTAACACTGACATAAAAACCTATAAAGAAAATCAGAGTGGCTCAGTATGCAATGGAGCGATCTATACTGGGATTATCTTTTAAGATTCGAGTACCAAACATTGGAATCAATCCGCAGAAGAACTGGACTGCAAGATGCCATACAAACTATAGCCAAGCTGAAATGGAGCTTGGTGGGTCATTTTGCTAGAATGAAAGATAATAGATGGACCAAACGCATTACGGAATGGAGACCAAGAGCGGATGCCCTAAGAAGTAGAATGTAACGTTCGTGTGCTGTTTCGTCTTTAAAATTCAAAAAATGGAAATCAGTTGTGAAAGTGAGGCTGAAATGATTACACATGAGACTATTGAATATGCTAAAGCGGCTATTTATGAATTATTACCAGTAAAGTCAAGAGAGAGGTATGAATTGGTCTACAATTTATTTCAAAAATGGAGCAATGATAAAAATGTGCATACTATAAATGAACAAGTGATTCTTGCATATTTAATGGAAAAATGTAAAATTTTAAAGCCATCAAGCCTCTGGAGAAATAACTTGATGCTTAAGTCCACAATTAAAATTAAAAATAATATAGATATAAGCGGCAATCCCAAAATTATTGCTTTCCTCAAAAGAAAATCCATTGGCTATAAACCAAAAAAATCAAAAGTATTGAATAAAGAAGAAATAGATCACTTCTTATCAGAAGCTGAAGATAATATCTACCTAATGACGAAGGTAATATAATTATATCTAATTCCTCTTCTTTCTTGTGATTATTATTTTTTTAATTTAAGGTTACATTAATAATTGGTTTGGCAGGCGCTTGTCATCGTGGAGAGCTTTGTAGAATGAATTTGGATGATATAGAAGATAAAACAACCATGTTAGTGATTAAAGTTCCTAATTCTAAAACGAATATCGAAAGAACCTTTATCGTCATTGGAGAAAACAATATTTCTTTATACAAAAAATCTTTGTCATTGTGTCAAGCAAACACACCACATCGTAGATTATTTGTTCATTATAAAAACGGAAAATGTATTATACAACCTATTGGTATTCACACTTTTGGAAAAATCAGCTGCACAATTGCTGACTTTCTTAAATTACCTAATCCCAAAGAATACACCGTGCACTGTTTACGCAGGAGCTCAGCCACTTTACTCGATGAAAGTGCTGCTAGTATAACCAACTTGAAGAGACACGGAGGATGGAAATCAGCCAATGTAGCAGAGGGATACGTAGAAAATTCTTTAAGAAACAAAATTCACATAGCTTCACAGATTGAAAAGAGCCCTAACGAAATTAATATCTCGAGAACTAGTACAGTAAATAGTGACGCTTCTAATTCTAATTTCAACACTGCCACTTTTGTTAATATCCCCAATAATATTAATATCAGTAACTGTCATAATTGTGTGATTAATATTCATAAGTAATGTATTCATAAGAGCTATTGTTATATGTAATTGTCTATATAAAGTTCATACGTTATCATCCATCGATATCCTTTTTAACCTACAAAAAGGCTACAGAAAAAATATTGTACGTAACACGATCCAAAAGTGATTTTACGGGACTCGCAGGATTCCAGGACTCGCCTACGGCGCGTCCTGGAAATTTCCTACTCGATCCGTAAAATATCACTTTCGGAACTTGTTACGTAAATTACTGTTATTCACAGTAATAACAAAATCCAGGATTCATAAACACATGAAAGTATTCTGCTTATACTTCCAGGTTAGGTTATCTAATTTTTTTGGAGTTCTGACGTTTCATTCCATGAGAAGTGATATACATAAGAGTAATTCTAGTATCATAAAAAATATAACAGAACAAAGTCATCAGTAGTGATACGATTTCAGAAAATCAAGTGTTCAAATTAGTGCATTCATTAAACTATTAATTGAAACTTTCTTAATGCAGCTTCATTATTTTCGAATTTCGGTTGTTCGTTAATCGGGGCTGGATCCGAAATCTCGCGTGTTGTGAGTAGATACCTAGATAATCTTTCACTCGAAAGCTACTGATACCCGTCCAAACAAAGCTAATCAACAGGATGTGGGATTCTGGGATTTGCTTCGTAACCGCAGAGTATCATAACCTCGTCGATAATGCAGATTCAAACTCTACAAAACAAATTTGATCAGTAGCCGGTAGCAGATTATTTTCGTGATGCTGATATACATGGAATAATTACATGGGCACGTTCCCCCATATAAATAACATGACATTTCATGTCTATTGGATGTCGTTAACCTATTTACCGACTTGTTTGCACTATGCATGTTTGCCAATTAAATTTATGTTAATTTTCGCGAGAATACTCAGTGGATAATTTTTTAATTAAAACTCGAAAAATGAAGTCTGCAAATAGGTAGGTACACGTTGGAATAATGGTAATAACGTTAAGTGGAAAAGGAAATTGTTGCGGCAGAAATTGCCGTTTGACATGTGTCCCTTTGTTTTTATAAGTGAATTAAGGCAAATTTCACCATGTGATTTACACCAGATTTGAGTAAGGTAAGGTGGGGTAAGGTAACAGACCATTTATTGACACATTTAGAAAAAAAAATTGGATACTCACCTATATTTGATAATCTTAAGAAAAATAATTGTCTCAAATATTCCAATCAAATGTTCAACAAAAGTAACTGTCTTGGATTTCAAGTGAGTGAATCTAAATGTTGGTAAATAACTATGTGAATATGTTTTAAAAAAATAATAAAAAAGTATTTAAAAAATATCTTACAAACCAAATATTGACACACATATTTCAACAAAAATCATTTATTGACACACCAATTATTGACATCTAAATTTCAGGTTATTATGGAATGTAAACATATAAAATATTAGTTAAAAATTGAAAATTTACGATTCATATATATCAACAGGCAAAGTGAATTTGTACTTCTGCCGTTCTCCTGTTCCCAAAATTTCTGGAGTGGGCAGAACTCCTAAAATACAGTCTTCGGTTATCGTTGATATGTCATTCTCATTAAAAACAGACATTGTTTTGTCCTCATTTCTACATTTCATTAATATGTTTCCTGCAGCGTTAGTAGTGACCAAAACAGTCAAGTTTTCTTTCTCATCTCCAGCAGATGTATAAACACTTTTGTCGCCCTTCCTTACTAAAACTTTATCGGACTTTGGCGAAAGGTAAAAAGCTTTTCATCTGTGTTGAACACCCTAATTGGATCATTTGTAACGTGTAAAATATCTTTAGAAATCATATATGATTTTATCTCATGAAACTAATTTCTAATTTGGGCCTCAGTCACAGATTCTCTACATGGTGCTAAGGTTTGGCAAATTCTTTGCGATATTTCTGGATGTCGTTTCAAAAATAACCTGTACCATTTATCACTGAGTCGGTTGTCATTTTCAAAACTTTTTGCTTTTTTGATTCTTTCATTATTTTTTGAACCGAATCAAATAACTGTGCCTGGAAAGTGCCTGCCCGCTAACGCTAAAATACATTCAACTAGAAAAGACTCCTCTTCAGTAGTTAGTATAGTTGCAGGTCCTGGAGAGCAAACTAACGGAGATCTACCTTCTTTTTTTATGAAGCAGCGTAGTTCTAGGTAAAAATTATTCGAAATACCTATTATTGACACCTTGTAACCAATTATTGACACCCCATGTCAATATTTGGTTGTACTGATTTTTCGGGCAAAAAATCGGCACTGGCAGCATCCACATACAACGAACTTTTACACTGTATTGAATTCTCCAAAAGAACATGAAAACCTATTATGGACATATGCGTCCATAATTGGTAAAATAGATTTTCAGTTAACCAACTATTGGCATGCAAGTTTCTGAACACATGCTCGATGCTGGAATGATTTGCAACTGTTTATGGCTTATACTAACCCTTCTTGAGGCAGAAATAGCTCACTTACATTAATACAACAACAAACATACATCCTATAAACTTTTGAAAAAAGTACCCACCTTAAATTTCAACGTAAATATCACTCAAATTTCACAATATTGGATACACGACTAAGCATGCTCATACACTGGAATAAATTCCCGTACAAATATTGTGGCGTGCTACAGGGTTTCCTAACATATCAAACTAATTATAGTTGCCACTTATTCAATTTTATCTGCGCATAAATTCTTAAAATTTAACATTTTGAAGAAGACTGTCAATAAATGGTTATGTGTCAATAAATGGTCGATTACCTTAAGTGTGTAGCAATATTTGGAAAGTTCGTATATATACCATATTTTTAAACAAAGCACTAGAGTTGCAGATTTTAAATTTTGGCATAATATAGTTATGGGTATTGCCTACAAGTCCTCATAATAAAACTTTGATATAGACACATTTTCGCATTTATTTCTATATTATATATATTTCTATGCCCATAGTACACACTTCTCCTGTGAAATGGGGAAAGTGTGTATGCAAGCCAAATGCAATGCACATTTCAAGAAATGTAGAAGTCTGGGGCAAGTGTGTAAAACTGCGAAACTTAATTTTTCGACTGGTGCAAAAAATTTTTTTTATCTTACAAACTCTTCAAGTTACAAAATTTTTAACAAGAAATGGATATTAACTGAATAACTAAAAGTGAAGAAAAAACATGAATATATCCTAAAGGTTAAGTAAAATACTTGAATAAATCGAGTTATATTACTAATGAACATTATAATCTGTAAAAGAAAGTCCAAATCGATGCAGACCCCTTTTACTAACAACTGGCTTTGGAAGAACCATTATAATATTTTGAGTTCCAATGAAAGCACATTCCTCAGGATCAGCCCAGATGAAAGAATTTGTAGCAGTTGGATCTAACGAATGAACGTTTCTTAAAAATTTTACTTCTTCGTCTTTTTTGTTGTTGACAGTAACAAGAATACTACCAATATCCAATCACTAACATCTACATCTGAATTTTCTTTGTTTAGTTCATCCATAAATGTGATCAATTCTTCCTGATCTCTAAATTCTTCGTCAATATCATCGTCACTCTGGTCTTCTCAAACTACTTCTTCATCTGATGATGTTTCTGATTCACTGACTACGTTAGAGACTACTTTTTTTCACTGTCTTCTTAATTGGTTTTTTCTGTAAATGTTTAATCACCTCTGGAGCAGTTATAATTTCAGCTCCACCTGCGATTTTTCTTATAGGTTTCTTGTCTTCTTTTCCTCTGTCTTGTTCCACCATTTCCAGAAGCAGCTCTTCAAATAGCGAACATTTCTCATGGTCACTATTAGTACACACTTGTCCAGCTGAATTAATAAATACTTCCACAGAGTAGAATTTTAGTGGGACAAGTGTGTACTAGTACCAAATAATAAACGCTTAATCTAAAATAAAAATAATGACTGTAGGTTAAAATTGAACTGTTTCTTACCATATTTGTGGTAAAAAACTCACTTGAACTATGATGTCAAACGTCTACCAACTACTTGCACTGTGTATAGTGAGAGGCTATGAAATATTAGCTTTTCCCGCCAATATAGCAATTATCTTATCTTCGGCTGTAGCTTAGAATGGCCTATTATGAACCTTTAGATACTGTTTTATAGATGGCCACACCAGTATGTTATCGGAATAAGAATTATTTGGCGCTTACACACTTACCCCGAAAACACACTTACCGCACTTAACCTTATATATATTGAGTATGCGAAGTATTTTACGCTATTTTGCTTATAGAATGAGAGCCAGCGTTCCGCAAACTCACGGTATAGTAGCAAAGTCCTTATTAATGCTAGGTATACTATTTCACCTGCCGAAGGTGAAGTGGAGATTCACTATTTCCATCGAGGGTTCCTTTGGGCGTGTCCAGAAGTCGAAAGACATCAAAATTGACTCTGAAAACGTGATCGCAGCATGTCTGCCGTTTTAATATCTTAAAATATATAATTTTTTTCATGTAAAAATTTAATGGCAGACACTTCTTCCGGTTCCTACTATTATCACGACTGAGAAAGTATTATGTGTCTGCCTGGATGTCAGAAACTACCTATCTGTCTGGTTTTTCTGAATATGTGTATATGATAATATATAAATGACATACATCATTTTTAGCTTTTCTGAAATTTCGCAGCTTTGAAATTCTATAAATTATAGTAGTAAGTGTCTGCCATTAAGTTTTTACATGAAAAAAAATATATTTTTTAAGATATCAAAACGGCAGACATGCTGCGATCACGTTTTCAGAGTCAATTTTGATGTTTTTCGACATCTGGACACGCCCAAAGGAACCCCCGATGGGAATAGTGAATCTCCACTTCACCTTCGGCAGGTAAAATAGTATACCTAGCATTACTAAGGACTTTGCTACTATACCGTAAGTTGCGGAACGCTGGATCTTAGACTATTAGGTGTAGTACATTTTTACCTAGGTCAAGACCAAATATCAAACTGAAAGTGAAGTTAATCAATAATTGTGAAAAAACTATCACTAACACTGGTTCTCAGTAAATACCCTGTCAACACTTCTACCCTTTTGGTCGTCTCCATTAATTAAAATTTGAATTTGAATTCAAAGACTAACTAAGAACAAAATAACCTAAATTGAGTGTACTTTGTAGATCACTTGTTCATTCGTTTGAGTATCACAATTGTAAGTGGGCTAAAAATGGACTAATTTCGAATATTCCGCAGGTAGCACCGAAGATCAAGTTGACAGAAGAATTTGTGATTTGAAAAATGTACACAACATACAAAGTCAAAAAAAATTCGCGATACATCAATATGTATTATGATTTAATGTTATCAACCCGGAAACTCATTTTGCAAAATTCATCTAATTCACTCAAAAAAACTGATATACTTTTTTCTGATATTATATCAATAGGCGTTTCTTCAGAGGTGTGAAACGTTTCTTTCAGAAAAATAGACATCTATTACCTGGGAGCAGAAAACAGAGTTTATTCAACCGAAACACGACTTTATTAAGAAAATAACCCTATACTGAATTGAATAGGACTCATTACTTAGGTTTTCTTCAAAAAAAAAGTTTATTTGGTCGCACATCTCGTGTACAAATATACAGATAATTAACATAAGTGCGTAATGTATGCTTAAAACAGTTGCCTTCTATCCAAAATGAAAACAAAAAACCAGAATTTCAAATTTAGAATAATTCAAAATATAATATTAAATATCATTATTATTACATATAGATAAGGGGAGAGGTGAAGGACAGGTCAATGATATGTCCAAAAAAAAAAGCCAAATGAAATGAAAAGAGTACAATACTATAACGTACCAAAAACAAATGAAAGGAATAGAATAATATGTGATAAAAGAAATAAACAACTGTCTCTATTCTAATTGAAAACTGTCCAGTCTATTTTTAAATGATTTTGCAAGAAGGAACCTTCTTTGCATTAAGATTCTTTCAGCTGTCGCAAATTTAATTTGATAGATAAGGTCTCTCTCGATCTAGGAGTTCTGTCTTATATAATTTTTATTTCAATAATTTCATCTTACATATATTTCTATATATTTATAATGAATGTATAGTTTGTCCGTAAAATACATGTACGTTTGACGACAGACTCCTGAAATCAGACTCGTTTAGCCGGTAGAGCGCGTTAAAAATTTTGAAAAATTTTTTTCCCCTAAATGACGTGAAAACCTGCTAATTGATTTCAATGATTTTTGGTGTAGAGTCTAGTAGGCACTATAAAATTACGTTTCCTAGTAGTATAGTCACATGCTGTAAATAAGTGGAAGTGTTATAAAAGTGATTTAATACGTTAACATTTATTCTTATTTTTTATAGTAATGATTTTTTGACAACCCAGATATTTTTGTCAAGTAATTAGATATATTTGCAAGCTATTTTACTTTCCCAATAATTTTTGCTGAATGAGCGGTTTCGCCAGAAAAGAAATATTCACATTTACCTGCATACATCAATTTAATTATTATCTGTACTTAGTAATAAAACAAAGTTGGAAGTATGTATTGAAGTTATTGCAACGACCAATATTTATATATATATATATATATATATATATATATATTAATATATATAAATATATATATATATATATATATATATATATATATATATATATATTATATATATATATAATATATATTATATATATATATATATATATATATATATATATATATATATTTATATATATATATATATATATATATATATATATATATATATATATATATATATATATATATATATGCGCATAATTAATAAATAAATAAATTGTTTCCAAACAAATGTAATTTATTTGTAGTTAATAATTTCTTCTATCAGTATTAAGTATGATTTGGCTATATTTTAGTGGAGGAACATTTTTTGCTTAATTTAACCCAATTTTTTAGCAATTTCATACTGTTTCTTGCGGGAAGAAAATTACGTGATATTTGCCGAGACCTCCCCCTCACCAATCGTGAGATTTCTCTGTGTGCCTCCCCCCCCCCTGAACACCTCACGTAATTAATGGATGCCCCCTAATTTAACAAAAATGTATCTCCCGCATATATGAACGCTGCGACCACCACTGTTGTGCGGACCGCGATGGCCATTTTATTGCTTAAAACCGAGGGGTTAACCGCGCAAGGAAATCATGTACACTAAAATACTAAATTGCATAAAATAGCAAAAAATTGCATAAAATTGCAAAAATTTGCAAAAAATTGCATAAAATTGCAAAAAATTGCAAAAACTGCAGAAAATTGCGAAAAATTGCATAAAATTGCAAAAAATTGCAAAAAATTGCAAAAAATTGCAAAAAATTGTAAACATTCCAAAAAGTTTCAGAAAATGCCAACAAAAATTTCAAATGATGAAACAAAAAATTTTAAGAAAATTGCAAAATATTGTATGAAATTGTAAAAAATTGCAAAAAAATTTCAGGAAATTCATAGAGAAATTCCAAAAAATTTTACAAATTTAATAATGAAACTAAAAATTATATATATACCTAGTTAAAATGTTCAAATAAACAATAGCATAGGTATACAGGGTGTCCTTATTGCCATGGGCCACTATTGCTATCTCGGTAACTATAAGAACTTGGTCAAATTAGAAAAAATGTGCAGTTTTTGGAGGACATTGAAAATCTAGTTTCATATTTGAAAAACAAAAATTCTATCTCGAGCTACGGGGGTTTTTCGAAAAATTTCTCAAAATTACTTATTTGATTTGAATATCTCAACAATTATAATTTTTACAAATAATTAGTAAAGAGAAAAATTTATGCATTTTAGACGTTCTTCAATTTGGTATTTTTTAAGGAAATTTGGTTCGTCTAGTTTTCGGTATATTACCATCAAGTTACTTTTTTAAAATACGGACCTGTATTTTTTATTCCATTTCTCGGAAAAACTATTTTTTCTGATTTTAACGATGTATCACATGTTCATATTTGTTTGCGTTATCACACGTGCATATTTGTAGCCTTGTAAAAATTATTCTATTCAGTAAGCGCCTTTCCGGGTACGAATTTTGATACATTTGAAGGGCCCTTTCAGCACTTCGAAATGCTTTTGCAGAACAAAAAAATAAACCTAATTTTTCACCATTGGAAAACGCTACCATATTGGTTTAAACTTACTTTGACACGACACATGTATTACGGATCATAGGCTTTTATACCTAAGCAATTTTTTTCTTTGCTCTATGATTAAACCTATGATAAAATGAAAAAAGTGCCAAAAAACTTCTATAGTAGTACTAGTTTTTTACCATTTGAATACAAACGACTATGGACATGTGATACATCGTTGAAATCAGCAAAAAAAGTTTTTTTTTAATTTGGCATGAAAGATGCAGGTCCGTATTAAAAAAAAAGTTGAATGTGATATCTCGAAAACTAGACGAACCAAATTTCCTTAAAAAATACCACCTTGAAGAACGTTTAAAATGCAAAAATTTTTTTCCTTACCAATTTTTTGTAAAAATTATACTTTCTGAGATATTTGATCAAATAGTTTTGAGCAATTTTTTGAAAAACCCCCGTGTCTCGAGATAGAAATTTATTTAAAAAAATCTGAAATCGGATTGTCAATTTCCACCTAAAACTGCACATTTTATCTAATTTGACCAATCTTGCAGTTATTATAGTTACCGAAATAGCCATAGTGGACATGGCAATTAGGACAACCTGTATATTATGTAAAAGTTATTCAAATTTTTTTTTCAGTTGTTTAAATAATGTACGAGTATTTATGCGAATACGGTCTTACGGTACCCTTAAGGAGCTTGGGACTAAAGAAAATGAAATTTTCAACTATCTTCCCGATAACTCTTTCTATATAGTATATACCATCTGAGTAGTAAACAGCGTAATAATTTTCTAGTGATTTGATCTCAAAAGGTTGTGAATAGGATGAGTTTAAATTGGTGCTTCTTTTATTTGACATCACTCTCAATAGCCGATCAGAGCTAAATCTGAAATGAAATATAACTTCAATTGTTTTTGTATTTAAAATTTAATTTTATACTGTGGTTGATTTTCATTGAGTAAGCAGCATAAAATTGTTTTTCTTATAGTAACAATTTTTTCTTCATCCTTTACATCAACGTAACTTGTTGGTTCTAGATTTTGTGGAATATCAAATGATGTCACAGTTTTTCAAAATTTAGGATATCCTCATCAGGAAGTGTGGAGATATCTTCAGAAAAATATTCTTTGAACAGAGATATTTCTTTTTAATTGAAATTTTCATCGATCTTTCCATGTGCAACCTGCCCATTACAAATAAAAGTCGTATCAAAATTTAGGTAATTCTTGTGGACATCAGTCCAATGTTCCCTAGCATTCAGTTTGTACGCGATAACGAACTAGGTATAGAAAATATAATATCATGAATATTATGGAAGTTTTCAAAATATTATGAAATAAATGCAACAATTCCAGAAAAGTCCACAAATTGATGACAAAATTCCGAAAAATTTTCATAAAATTGCAAAAAATTGCAGAAAATTGCAAAAAATTGCAAAAAATTGCAGAAAATTGCAGAAAATTGCAGAAAATTGCAAAAATTGCAGAAAATTGCAGAAAATTGCAAAAAATTTCAGAAAACTGCAAAAAATTGCATAAAATTGCAGAAAATTGCATAAAATTCCTAGACATTGTACACAAAAATTGCACCGCGGTCAACCCCTCGCTTAAAACGGACCCCGAGCGAAACTAATTGGTGAACCATGTTCGCGTATATATATATATATATATATATATATATATATATATATATATATATATATATATATTTATATATATTTATATATATATATATATATATATATTTATATATATATATATATATATATACCTATATATATATATATATATATATATATATATATATATATATATATATATATATATAATTCGTTGGTATTTACTGACATTTTTATATTCAGGGTTTGTTTCACTAGGATAATGTCAACATTTAATAATAACTATTTGCATAAACATTTACTATTCATTAAAATACAAGCGTAAACTATAGTGTATTTTAATGAATAGTAAATGTTTATGCAAATAGTTATTATTATATGTTGACATTATCATATTTAAACAAACCATGTATATATATATTTATATATATATATATATATATATATATATATATATATATATATATATATATATATATATATATATATAGTTATGTAGTCAAAGTACAGCTTATCCATTTTTAATGACGTCAATCGTAACCTTGTGCTGATTCATCGCTGCCTGCCTATATAAGCCCTCACTAACATAGAACCATACGATTAATTAAGTAACTTCCATCTTGTAAACTTCATATTGAATAAATTGTTTTTTTTAAAAAGTAATTCTTAGTGTTGAAAACCAAAATTGGCGACGAGGATGGGATTGTTGCATTAAACCCTTCCGAATAAAATAAGTTCAACAAACAAGATAAATCTTCCGAATCTTGTAAGAAGATTAATCAATGCGTTAACTTAAAAAGTAAGAAGAAAAGTTTAATTGAATTTTAATTCTTGAGCACAATCCGAACTACAACACAAGCTCAGTTTTATCTCATAGTGATTGCGAATTTGGTAGTACCAGTCCCGAGTTCTACTGACCAGACAAGAATTCAAACAGGGTGCAAAGCAAGGGTAGCGCCGACGAGTCCACCTTGGAAGAAACAATCAATGTAAGTTGCAAGTGTTAATTATCTTCCTGTTTTTCCTACGGTTTCCAGACCCAAAACCTAGACTCCCTATAGCTTACCGTTATAGCAGGTCATTTTATATTAAGTCAAGGGTTAAAAATATAATAAATATTTTCCCAACGAAATTTTTCATAAAATTGAAAATTTTTCAATATTGATTCCCTAATAGAATCAATCGAAAATTTGAATTTAGATTCTCAACGACGAACTAAATCAAATAAAATAATTAATATGGCAGAGAACCATAATTTAATGTTAGCTCGTGAATTTGGAGCATTGTTACCGAAATTTTCCTGTATACAAGCCGAGTTAAATTCATTTTTAAGTGCTTGCGAAGAATATATCGCACAATTCTCAGCGACGAAAGCAATCGTAAAGACGTATTGCGTTGCAGTGATTAAAAGCAAATTAATAGATAAAGCGAACGCGGAATATCGTTCCTCTAACGTAC
Source organism: Cynegetis impunctata (assembly GCA_030704885.1). Classification (NCBI taxonomy): domain Eukaryota; kingdom Metazoa; phylum Arthropoda; class Insecta; order Coleoptera; family Coccinellidae; genus Cynegetis; species Cynegetis impunctata. The sequence continues at coordinate 720,267 of JARQZK010002167.1, read as the reverse complement.
CAAATACATGGCACGCATTTAGACATTTTTTATTGCAGAAATTTGGTGATCATGCGAATTTAGATGTATTAAAGAATAAATTACAATTTTTACGCAGAAAACCAAATCAAGATATTTTAGATTTCATTGAAGAAATCAAAACTCATAAAATTAGAATTAATTACAGAATAGATGCGGAACCTACATTAGATGCTGCATTAAAATTGTTACACAAACAATTGGTCTCGGACTTAGCCAAAAATGTTTTAATTAGTAATGTTGCAATAGAATTGCAAACCTCCTTACTTACGACACCGAATATCACAATAGCTATTACAATGGTCGAAAATTATATTTCCCAAAAATCCCAGTTAGATTTAATGCGAACTTGGAAGCATACGAGTGATAGCCAACAAAAGGTATTTCCTTCTCAACCAATTAACATACAACCTAAAATAATTACGCAAAGACAATTTCCCACTAACAGACAAGTTTTCGGAAATAATAGGTCAGAAATATCAACAACATATGTGTTTAAACCTAATAGTAATTATATACCAAAATATAGACCATCCCCTATGTCTACGACAACGGCTAACCCGATAGCACAACAAAGGCAAGTGCAAAATAATAATCAAATACCCAACAGAGCGCCATATAATAGAAATGCGCAGGGATATAATCATTTCCAAAATACAAGACAAATAACTCCTAATTATATAGCGGAAGAAATTACTAATTTCGATATGGAGGATAATGCTGAAAATCAATTCGAAGAAAATACTGAATTCAATCATGAAAATTTTCAGATAAGTGCCTCAGAAATACCGTTAACTTAAATTCACTAAATAATGCGGATAAAGCTTTTCAGCTACAAGGACAACCACTTAATTTCAAATCGAAAATTAATTATAATAGTAGAACAAAAAATGAGATTCCAATTCATTCCAAAATTTATGAATATCCGGAAAAACATCGTGAAAAAATTGAACGGAAACAAAATCAAATAAATAACGATGAATTTAATTACGAGTTGAAATTCAAACCAAGTACGTGTAATGATACGGACTACTTGTTCCGATTAAAAATAGATGAAGATGAATCATTATCTTTGAAGGACAGCAATAAACGAAAGGATGCACTTAAGATAAGCGATGATGCGTCATCTCGAGATTGCAACAATGTACGAGTATGTAACATAGACCACTCTATTGTTTCCAGCGAAATTAATATCTTAGAAGACGAGATTAATTCGTTATCTCCATACATAAAAACAAATGACCTAGATTCAGATGTAACCTCGGATGTAACTATTCCTTCAGATAAAACATCGCATGAAACAGTTTCAGTTTCAAATTATGTACAGACAAATCGTAAAACCTTGAAAAATATATTGCAAGTAATAAATGCTGCCAGAGACAAAAACGCAGCAAATATTGGAAAATTCATTGAAAAGCGACGAAGTCAAAAAGACTTTCATAAAAATGAAGTTGTTCATTTAAAACAAAAATGTCAATCCAAATTTAAAAAACCTTACAAGAAAAAGTCTAGAAACATTATTACAGACATTAGGATCAGAAATCCTCAAAGCAAACATTTCTATCATAGAAATCGAATAAAATAAAGAAGACACTAATTACTTTACCTAATTTTCAGACGACCCGTGTATCCTTCAATTTTTTTGAATTAAAAAACGAAACAGTTAAAAGTAGTTAAAGATTTAAGTTTAAAACTTAATCTAATAATTCTCCATTCACACGAGATAGCAATAATATTATCGGAAATTGAAAATGCCATTAATTATGCACGTTTGCAGGAAAATATTCTGCCTCTTTCGAAATTTAATGAAGTAATAAATAAAAATTTTACCATTCTCTCATCTAACAGACTATTATGCTGTCTGCGCAACAAAGGTTTTTATTAAGGGTTTCAATATTATTTAACATAACCATCCCAATCTTTAATTATTATAAATATGACCTGATTATAATATAACGTACCTTTCCAAAATACAAGAATTCCTAACCTTAATTCCTATGGGTTAACACGCAACGAAAACATTGTATGGAATACCGAGGTCATTCAACAAGTCGAAGACTTTGACATCTTTAAACAAAAATATCTGAAGAAAACTCTTGAATGTGTCCGAATGATTCAGAAAACCCTACGAGAACATTGCAATCACAGTTCGGTTGAGCCTCCAGAAGATTTATTCGAAATGGAAAATGGAAATATCATTTCCATTGACAATGAAATGATACACGAAGAATGCGAAAGTGGTTCATTATCGCATAGAATCCCTAAATTGTCTCAGATTACTTCAGAATGTATAACTATTGATGGATTCAAGAGAATATACCCCAGAAAAGTTTTCAACACACCTGCTCAGGTCTATCTTGCGCCACTGGAAGCGAATTGGACCTATACAACAAATTGGAAAAATATCCAAGAAGAAGACATCCCCAAATTGGACGACCTATACCAGGGATGGCGAACCTTTTTTGATGTCCGTGCCACAAAATCATAAAAATTCTTTTCTAAATAGGTAACGTGCCACAATAAAATTTCATTCGAAATGTTAACGTGGTGAAACTATACGTAAGTATAATTAAATAAACAAATAAAGCAATTCTTCTTCAAACAATATTTTATTAATCAATGTTTTACAAAAAGCAATATGCTAGAAACAATATTCACGCTAAAGACAATTATTTTTAATGTGATTTTTGTTGCTGTACACAAGATGATAAAAATTTAATATCTGGTTCATATTTAGTTAATTTCAACAGTACGCATGCAGAGCTCGACTCATCCGTCATTTTATTTCTATATTTATTTTTTATAAAATTTAATTCTGAAAATAGAGATTCACATACCCACGTCGATGAAAATATTGATAAAATTGCCCTTGCTAATATTTTTAAACAATTAAACGTGTCAGGAATTGAATTCCATGTAGTTAAAATTTCATCTTCTGCAATTTTATTTATTTTATCCAATAATCGATTACTTTCAATAATTTCTAAATCATTTCTTAAATCAAAAAAATTTTTGAATCCATATGGTACTTGATTGAAATTCAACTAATTCCATTTCTAATTCATTAAAATTTAACCACTGAAGGACTTTTAGATTCAATTTTTCAAATGGTATTGTATCAGGATATAAAATAAATTTTAAAGTTTCTTCAAATTCTTCAAACTGCGTAAATCTTGTAGAAAATTCCTGAATCAGGGATTGAATTACCATTGAAAACTCTTTCGTTAATGACTCTTCATTTGGCTTTTCGTGACATTCACTTTCAGAAAAAACAAATTTTGTATTCGGAAAATATTTATATGAATTAGAAAGAATATCACGATTAAGAATCTGTAATTTGACTTCGAACGCTTTGATTAAGTCAAACATTATAATGACTGTTTTATTACCACCTTGTAGTTTCATATTTAATTCATTTAAGTGAGAGCATAAATCAGTGAAAAAATGTAACTTTGCTAGCCATTCTACATCCAATAATTGATTGTATTGGTCAATAATGTTCTCATTATTTATAAATAATCTTATTTCCTCCAAACAATCTACAAATCTTTGCAAAACATTTCCGCGGTTTAACCAGCGTACATTATTGTATAAAAGTAAGCTATTGTACGACGAGTTTACTTCTTTTAACAATTCTTGAAATTTTCATCTGAGGGAAAGAAAGGATATTTTTAATTTTGTTTTGTGCGTGCCATCAAAATTTTCAAACGTGCCACTTGTGGCACGCGTGCCATAGGTTCGCCATCCCTGACCTATACCAATGGGCTCCACATCCTACAACTACAAGCTTTATAACAATTGTATTTGTAATTTTTATTATCATTGTAGTGCTTATAAATTTTTATAGAACTTTCTTGAAGATTCGTCACCTTAAAATTAAGGGTAACGAACTTTCTTTAAATGGGGAGGAGTTATGTAGTCAAAGTACAGCTTATCCATTTTTAATGACGTCAATCGTAACCTTGTGCTGATTCATCGCTGCCTGCCTATATAAGCCCTCACTAACATAGAACCATAAGATTAATTAAGTAACTTCCATCTTGTAAACTTCATATTGAATAAATTGTTTTTTTTAAAAAGTAATTCTTAGTGTTGAAAACCAAAATTATATATATATATATATACCTATATATATATATATATATATATATATATATATATATATATATATATATATATATATATATATATTATATATATTATATATATATATATATATATATATATATATATATATATATATATTATATATATATATATATATATATATATAAAATTAAGTGAACTAGGACATTTATTTGAAACTAATCAAACAAACCTCCTAGCGGAGCTTATAAGAGTTCACGAAGCATCGAAATATCAACATCTACCCCAGACGGTAATTGTTCGAAATGTTAATTCGTTTATCACAATCGATGGAAATTGATAGACAGACTGTTTCGCCCTTATCGGTCCTCATCAGTATCATCCATCCACCAAGAGTGATAACCAAACCAACATTTCAAACGGTCATACATATTTCTTCTAGTAACTCCATGACATATAAATATGACACAGCGCCACCAGTCGGAAACAATTGAACCACATCTTTCAGAACAGAAGAAAACATTTCGGCAACGAGAACTAGTACGTCCGGAACACACGAAGGTGGCTACCATATTCGCTAAGCAAGAGTAAAGCTGACACATCAATTCGATGTGATTCAACATTACACACCGCAGGCAGCAATCGCCCCGAATTTTATCGCAATGGCAAATGAATATAAGTAAGAATTATTCGTGTTAAACGGAAAACAATTACCGTCTGGGGTAGATGTTGATATTTCGATGCTTCGTGAACTCTTATAACCAGCTCCGCTAGGAGGTTTGTTTGATTAGTTTCAAATAAATGTCCTAGTTCACTTAATTTTATAACCACGGGCGTGTTTTCCGTTTAACACGAATAATTCTTACTTATATTCATTTGCCATTGCGATAAAATTCGGGGCGATTGCTGCCTGCGGTGTGTAATGTTGAATCACATCGAATTGATGTGTCAGCTTTACTCTTGCTTAGCGAATATGGTAGCCACCTTCGTGTGTTCCGGACGTACTAGTTCTCGTTGCCGAAATGTTTTCTTCTGTTCTGAAAGATGTGGTTTAATTGTTTCCGACTGGTGGCGCTGTGTCATATTTATATGTCATGGAGTTACTAGAAGAAATATGTATGACCGTCTGAAATGTTGGTTTGGTTATCACTCTTGGTGGATGGATGATACTGATGAGCCCCGATAAGGGCGAAACAGTCTGTCTATCAATTTCCATCGATTGTGATAAACAAATTAACAAGAATAATTCTTACTTATATATATATATATATATATATATATATATATATATATATATATATATATATATATATATATATATATATATAATACTTATATATATATATATAATAAGATTTTTCAATTCAGTCCTTCCCAAAGTTCGGCCTGCGGGCCAAATGAGGCCTGTGAATTTGGCCCGCGATATCGATGCGATATATTATATTTTTATTGAAAAATAAATAAGTAAATAGTAAAATAAATAATGAATATTACAAATAAGATAAAATATTCAAATATTTCAAAAAAATTCTCAAAGAACTTTAACCAAGAGCGTTTGTACTCAAATAATTATTTTAGTATGTCTAGTCTAGTTATAACACATTTGTATAGAAATATAATATAATAGTCATATATTAATCGTTTCTGACGCACAAAATTTCAAGGAGTCAGTAATAAATATATAATTGAAGATTTATATTCATATTGAATTTAGTATACTAATAAAAAAATAAGAAATATATAAAAATATTCAAACCGAAAAAATAGTGGTTGATGTTTGGATTGTATTCCGTTTTTCTGGAGGGCCAAAAATTCGGTAATATTAAATTGGCCCGCCTGAAAAAAACTTCGGGAACCCCTGAGTTACATATATTCGATATGTTATTCTTATTGAAATATCGCAAATATATCGGAAATTGATGACGATATCAACGAAACGGATTTATCTGAATGATCTACGCTCAAGATATATCCGAAACCGAAATTCCGCAACGTCAAGAAATTGAATTATATCATCCGAGCTTTTCCTCTCCTGAACGAGAAACTTTTTTCATTCTCTTTATATAACTGAAATATCGTTCAGACTGAAGAGATTGTCTGGAGGATAAAAGTTAGCGAATATTCCAAAAATTTATAATTCTGCCGAACAACGTTGATCCAGCAAAGCGATTCATAATGATTCACGTTCCTTCTAGAATTCCGATTTTGCAGTGCCGGACTATGTATGCAAATAATTTCGTGAAACAGTTCATCCAATGAAGTATCCACTGTAAAATCTAACATGATATCTCTACACCAAGAAAATTTACATTAGATACATTACGTGAGCGTTTCATAATTGACATCAATACTGGTAAGACTGTAAACCCGAATGGCAGAACAGAAGACATTATTTAAGTTTATTGAAGTTTATTGTAAGTATCTATATGTATATTTTTCTTTAAATACTAATCAGTTGATATTTTCAAATTTCCTCATACTTTACGGAATATAGAACAAACTAATAATCAAAACCTTGCATGTGATATATCATTTCAAAGGAAATTTTATGTAGAATTTAAGAGGAAAAAAAACTCTATCGCAGCGAGCTGCATTCAGAAGAGCAGGTGTTCATAGCGTATCCAGTTTAAAAATATATTCATTAAATCATGATTTTTTCCAAGTTCAAAGAAAATGGGCCCTCTAATGTGTAAACAATATTTATTTCTTTCCCCGGGGGATCAACCCCCCAACAATTTCGTATCGAAACCAATCACATCCAAGGTATCATACAAAAACACGTACTCACAAACTTTCAACCCCATTTCTATTAAATTGCGACCTTTATTGTGTAAACAAGATTTATTTCCTCCTTTGGGGGGGGTTCCACCTTCCAACCAATTCAACCCTATGGTAACAAAATTGCGCCTTATATAGTGTACACAAGATTTATTTCCCCAAGCAATTCCTACCAAAACCAATCCCATCCAATATATCATATGAAACTACCTACTCACAAACTTTCAACCCTATTGCTACATAATTGCGACTTCTGTCGTATAAACAAGATTTATTTCACCCCCAGAGGGGTCAACCCCTCAACCAATTCGAACAAAAAACAATCCCATCCAAGATATCATACGAAACTACCTATTTAAAAACTTTCAACCCTATTGCTCCGAAATTGCGATCTTGATCGTGTAAATAAGATTTATTTTCCCCCAGGGGGGTCAACCCCTTAACCAATTCGAACCAAAATTAATCCCATTCAAGATATCATGCGAAAATATCTATTTACAAACATTCAACCCTATTGCTCCAAAATTGCGACCTTGATCGTGTAAACAAGAATTATTTTCCCCCTCAGGGGGTAAACCCCCCAACCAATTCGAACCAAAACCAATCCCATCCAAGATATCATACGAAGCTACCTATTTACAAACTTTCAACCCTATTGCTTCAAAATTGCGCTCTTTATCGTGTTAACAACGCCAAAATCATTAGCTTATACATACATATGAATATATATAGGTATATATATATATATATATATATATATATATATATATATATATATATATATATATATATATATATATATATAGAGAGAGAGAGATATATAAGAAATTGAGTTTTTGGTGCCGAGCATCATAACAAGTCATGAAACGAAAAACTATCTTGATCCTAGGTCCAACTTTGCTAATCGCACCCATTTTAATAAGCAGGTTTTCAAACTTTTGAAAATCCATCTGTAGCTCGATTACGACTTGTACTCATAAATCGATCCCAGGACGACAGTACCCTAAACCCGCAACTCCCATTGAAATTGGCTCATCCATATCATTTATATGGAGAAACCATTAACTCCCAGATAAATGTAACGTGGGCATAATTGTACCTATAAATATTGTTATTATTTATAAAAAGAATAAGAGTACCTAGAGAGTAATAAAACTCCAAAAAGTACCTACAGTACAATATAAGTGCACACTTGCAGCAGAATATGCATCTAACCGAGCTTTGAAAATACTTATGTTAGACGCCGTCGCAACGTCAACTGGTCACGAGTTCCATGGATGAAATACTCGGTCAGGGACAAAAAACATTTTAGATGAGCTTCTTGGAAATTTCCCGCTTCAACTTATATTTGTGACTGCGTAGACGATGATCTTTTCATTTAAATGAAATAGGTGTCTGATAGGCATCGTGTAACGCCGTGAAAGCTGTAATTAGATCATCTCTCTCATGTCGATGCAAGAGAGTAGGAAGCTTCATCGTTTGTAGTATTTCTTCCTACGTTGGTCTCACACGCCCATCTGAAAGTCTAGTAGCTCGTCTCTGAGGACTCTCCGACATCTGCTGATCTCGCTGCAGTATGGGATGTCATACACTATTTCCAAACTCTAAAGGCCGGCCCAGACGCTATGTTTTACACAAACTTTTGTCTGCACAGTCTTAAGACGAAATGAACACGTCGCAATTTTTAGAGCGTTTACATGATGGAGACATATCTGTATATTTCGCACAGGCATCGTCATAGCGGAGGTACTACTCTGCTTAATTTTGGATAAGAGAAATGAAAGATTGGACCGTCAGAAGTACACGGCGGTTGCATCAATTTCTTTGAATTTTTTCACTAAACTCTCATATCATAAGCCTGCCTCTTCTTACCCCTGTCTCTATACTCTTTGTATTTGAAACTCCAAATGCATGGGAGACTTTCGTATAATGTAATAAATTCTGTCAAAAACTCCCAAGAACATTGCCAAAGGTTAGCCATTGTCGCTTAAAGATAACAAACATACAAAGAAACTGAGGAACAAAATGAATCTGAAAACGGAGCTACCGTCTAAATGCGCCGACTTATCCGCACAGTTCAGGAATATCTATGCTTTCTAGGTCAGTTATCGCTGCAACTGTTTAGTCTGGGTTAGCACAAGTACAAGAGACAGCTAAAATGGGGATCAGATGCAATGGTACAACTGTCGAGGAATAACCCTTCTGAACAGCACATATTTTAGACTATCGACACACAATATTCTGTGATATCATTATCGGAAACCACCAGTGTGGTAGGAAGGGGTAAACAATCAACAGAATATTAGGTCTTCGACAAGCCTTGGGATAATCCTACGAATACGGAATCGACACACTCTTTGATCGGGGATTTCAAAAGTGCCTACGACAGTGTCGATAGAAATTAGCCCTACAGAACAATGGTGGAATTTACTCACTCGATAAAGTTGATAAAAATTATAACTTTATTGGGGGAAAAACCGTAATAATTATATTTTGACGATCCAGCAGTAGAAAGTGGAATAATAGATGCATAGGTAAAGGAGCCAGCTAGACTTTCGACAAAGCAAATAAATAGTCTGATTTCCAATTATCCGAAGATGCATATTGACGTATCGATTTCCTCACACACTATAACAAATTGAATAAAAATTAGAAGGAAAGGACCTATTTTTAGATGAGACTTTTGGTTATCTGAAATCATTTAAAACTCAGCTTTTTCTGTTTTATAACTGCATGGAGAAAAATGATTCAACACACTTTCTGCGTTTAAAATCAATGGCTCCAGCGAGTGGGAACAAATTCAAATAATTCGGTAAGATGTTGAAGAATTTACACAGAATTCCAAATTAGGTTTTGAGATTATAAGAACATTCAGTCATCGCTAGATGTTTTTTCGATGCCATTCAATGTAGACCCGAAGAATCTCTTTGTAGAATAGCAGTTGGAAATTATTGAAATGCAGTGGCCTCACTGCATTTCAATAATATAACGCATTTAAAACTTTTCTTATTCCAATATTATGGCGAACCAAAAGCAATTTCATATGTCTCACACACCTACCATGGCTAAAAGCTAAATTGTAATTTGTAAGTAACATTTGTGCAAGTGTTCAATGTTTATTGAGTTAAAGGGTCTCTAAACAACATGTTTTTTCGCTTAAATTCTGCCCTTCCTCTGAAATTTCATAAACTTTTTGGCCCCCGTGAAGAAACTTTTTCCACCGCTCTCCTAGAGCAATTAGAGTTATAGATCCCATTAGTTAATTTAGAAAAAATAACGACTCATTATTTTCTGATTCGGATGTGTAGATGAAGGAATAAAAAGAGTCTGATGATTCAAGAAATATTTTGACTGACTGCGTTAACCCACAATACATAGACAGATTGAATTATTGTTAATCTTAATCTTTTAGGTTTACCAAGACAGAGTGTACTCCATAAAGCAGCGTTTTCCAAACTGGGAGGCGTGGACTAGTCCAAGGGGAGGCGCGAATATTAGCCGGGATTGAAAAAAAAGTGCACATGCAAATTGGAGATATAGAAGACAAATTTGTGGAAATAGTTTCGACATGTTTCCACTTTTAAATTTATGCGCCCAAGTTAATATTGAAGCAAACAAAAATCTATTTGTTGAACACTTGGATGGTTTGTTCATTCATTTTTCGAATTATGTTGATGATCTTGATTTTACAAAATATGTGTGGACACAGAATCCATTTTTCGACGAAGAAGATGATGAATTTGAATAAACAAGTATTGAGAAAGAAAACTTGATTGGATTATATTGTGACTAAACAAAAATTTCAGAATGTATCTGTGATTAAATTTTGGCTAGATATTAAAAGTGGATATAATATTTTGTCAAATAAAGCTTTAAAAATTTTACTGCCGTTCGCAAAATCTTATTTATGCGAAACAGGATTTTCTGCATTAGCTGCATGAAATCGAATTATCTTGCACGTTTGGTTGTAGAAAAGGAGCTTCGTGTAGCTGTCTCATCACCGAGATTTAATAAACTTGTGCAAATAGACATGCACATCCATCTCATTGAGCGACAATAATAAAATATTGTTATTCATATTTTTTTGTGTATAACAGATTAGGTATGAATTTTTTAGTACTAAAAATCTTTGTGTTTGTAGTATTTTATAGAATGGAATAGAGACGCCAAAATTTTTTTAAGGGAGCCGCGGTGAAATAAAGTTTGGAAATCACTGCCATAAAGAGAATACAGATAGATAAGTGATCATTTTATTTGTCGGAAAATTTTATTACCTAACTTAAAGTAACATACATATAACCTCAAAAGTGTCAAAAGGTCACTTTCTCTACAAAAATAGAAGATAGACAGTCAAACTCATTTCCTTTTCGATTAGATCTGGATCAGTATAATAATATTATCAGAAAATAATACAAATATAAAACACAGTGCTTGCGAGTAGGTAAGTAAACTAATTTTCCACAACGATGTGAATGAAGTAATAAAATATTCACAATGTACATTTTGATTACGAAGAACCGGTAAAAACGGATGAGTTCCCATATTGCCTGGTGAGGTTATCACGGGCAGCAGTTTCGGAGAACGTTGTCGAATTACATTTCAACAATTTTAACTATGCTTTATTGCTCGCTCGAGTTACAGCGGTACCGTCTACTTTTGTAGTTTGTATCGCGTTTTAGCTGGGAACTGGCTCTGACTTTGGTCAGATTGCAGACAAGATGGGGCTTCATTGTGAAATTTTGAACTCATTGTAGTGATAAAGTTACCATTTTTAGTTACGGGGATATATTGAACGAAATATGTTTCAATTAAAGCGAAAAAACATTCCTTATAACAACTGAGATTGAATTCTCGCACATCACTTGGTGAAACATCATAAAGAATAAAGTATAAACTTTGAAATAAAACACACTTGGCTTATGTTGTTTCACTATATTGAAATATTTAGATACTGTATTTAGCAGTAACGAATAGTCGACATGTTTCGAGTTATGAACTCATTATCAAGACTGACTACAGGAGAGTATAACATCTTATTTTATTAAACAGACAAAAGCAAAGGTGATACCTGAAAATAAATTTGTTCGTTTACAAGGGGTAATTGACTATTATGGGCGGAACTTATTTCGAGAATTTCAGATATTTCTTCATTATTTAGCAAGAATGGTAAATAATAAACAAAAATCTAACATCGGAGAAAACAGTGGTGTTTACAAAATATTTTGCGACGAATGTCCTGCTTTCTATATTGGACAACAGGAAGGAATATAAACATTCATGTTGAAGAACATAAAAGTCAATTTTACAAAATAAAAATACCACTGGCTTCTTCGAAAATTATATAAAATTTCAATAATTCAATAATTGGATTTCAAGGTATCACCTTTGCTTTTGTCTGTTTCATAAAATGAGATGTACTCTCCTGTAGTCAGTCTTGATAATGAGTTCATAACTCGAAACATGTCGACTATTCGTTACTGCTAAATACAGTATCTGAATATATTTATATAGTGAAATATAAGCCAAAAGTGTTTTATTTCAAACTTTATACTTTATTCCTTATAACTATAATTATAAAGTCAATTGACTGCTCGATTAACGCTTGGTCCAACATTTTTAAAATTATTAATCAAATGAAGTGAAACACTTCTCGACATATGTTTAGGGCCATTAAACCATTATCAAGCGCTGATGAACTAAAATTGAAATTGTAACAATCAATTAATACTGCTTTAATTCGTGGAAAAATACCAAGGCCTATTTGGTCATTAGTGATGAATAAGTTGATTGAGCTTGCCGATTTAATCTCCAAAGCCCCTAAAATGTCCATCCTATTTCCTCTGTTCAATTAAAATAGTATTTTTGGGTTATATAAATCTATAAAATGGTTATTCTGTATAAAATGCTCTGAAAATCCAGTTTTCTATTCTGGACGATTGATTTTTTATGTTCTTTCAAACTGGTGCCGATGTTTCTACCAGTTTGACCAATATAAAAAGCACCACAATCAATACATTTAGATACACCAGATTTCTGAAAAATTGTTTGTCTGTCTTATTATTTTCCAATAAGGAACCCAAATTATTTTCATTCTTACTTATAGTTCTTATATTGTATTTATTCAACCTATTGCAAATCTTGTGACATAACTTTGGGACTAACTTAACACGTTGACTGCCAAGGGGCATTTCGTAAAATCACCCAGCGGGCCAAGTTGTGAAACTTTGCCATATGACTTTAAACCTTATATTATTCATATATGAATGACGTGGCCCTCCATGATAAAACGTGTTGGTTCTTACGAAGGAGGCCACGTCATTCATATATGAATGACCTTTCAGATCATATGGGGTGATATGCCACCACCCTAAGGAAGGGTTTCGAATGGTTTCGGAAACTTGGTGTAGAACTCATTTTGGGAATAGGTGTTAAAAACGCCTGGAGTTTGTACAAAGAGGTTGCCAGTAAAAAAATTCAAATCCGTAGGAACAGATAGTTGAAGGTCTCTTTGGCATTACAGAGGTTCGATCAGCCGACCGAGGAAAAACAACTCATCTGTTAAGAATACGAGTTGGTGAAAATGGTAAAAGGTTACGCAGAAAATGTTCGGAATGTTACTCCAAATCACAACGAGAAGGTGGTAGTCTACACACCAGAAATCGTGCAAAAATGGTGTTTACCTATTGCAATGAATGTTTGAGTAAACCTCAATTATGTTTGAACTGCTTCAACCTGGTCCACCAATAACGTGTAATTTTCACGTTTTTAGTTGCCAATTGTTTTATATGTTATGTTTTCTTTCACGTGGATTTGCATTTGTAATATTATCCATATTATCCTTCATGTTTATGTATGTTTTATGTTAAGCCTGTTTTTACATTTTAGGATTGTATTTGAGTATCTAAAGATAAAGAATGTCAAGAGAACACAAACGTTTTCATGTTTATTGACGATGCATGTACAATTTTTTTTCAATCACTGTAAAATCAGTATCTTTCCATATCTAGCCAAATCAAGTATAGCAATATGTTCCCCACAGGCCACACAATAACACTCTATAGTTATTTGCCGTTAGCATCATTCTAAAGTGAATGCCGTGGCCTCCAATAGTAAACAGATCGTCATCCATATATGAATGCCATGGCCCACAAGGAAATAATACTGTCATTCATATATGGATGACATGGCAGTCAACGTGTTAATTGAAACGAATTTTTTATTATCTACATCCTTAATATTTGGATTCAAATGGTCGAGGAGCAATTTTTCAGATAGAAGTTAATCAACTATGGACTCTTCATAATCTTTATTTTTCGCTATGAACTTAAGTATTTCGATTTAGATTTCAAATTTGTGTCTGGATAAAGGTAATGATACCTATCTATGTATACACGAATGGAAGGAACTCAATTTTTTGTATTTGAATTAGCACTATTTTGATGTACTATACTGTCAGTGTGAGTAGATTTTCTGTAAATTTCGAAATTGAGGGAATAATTCACGTCATTTATTTCTAAGTATAGAAAATTCAAAGAATGATGCCCATTTTCGATCTCTACGGTGAATTTAATTGAATGATGAAATGAGGTGATAAATGTTAAACATATTGTATATCGGTGCCTGTCCAAATACAGAAAACAATATCGAAGACTCATGAAAAACTTCGGAATATTATGATAGTCGGATGTGGAAACGAAATCATTTAGAAATGATGAATTTTAGAGTTGATAAGATCCTGAAGAACTTTCCGACACACAATATAAAAACGCCGCAACAGTATAATTACATAGCGAGCACAGCTGTAGAGAGTTAGCTATGCAGATAAAGACTATAACTTGCAATAAAAAAAATCGCCGGACGATGAAAGTTTCAGAACCACTCCAGTATAACTGTATTGTCAACTCGTCTTGTTAATAAAGTATCCAGGAAGGGAACATTCGTTATTTTACCTATCCACTGTGAACTGGACCTTTGAGTGTACGGAGCTGGAAGTGACAATATCAAGTCACCAACGGATTTGTAGATGATTGGTAAGTGGAAAGGGAGCCCTGGTATCATTTGATCCATAATATGGTAATAACCAATTGCGCCAATATCGGACTATTGGTGAAGCAATTATCTGTCGGTCTATGTTTCCATTGAAAGTAAAATAACAATTGCAGCACACGAACAGCACACCTTTTCTCAATAATATGCTAAGCTCTATTATATGCCAGTATTTGTCCAACGATTCTCACAAGAGATATTTGTTAAGAGAGACACCAAATCCAATGACACAAGAACGTAATATGTTGGCAGGGTCAACTGTTGCATGTTGTTAACTAAAATGAGTGTATCCTGTCACCAAGCGTCAGGTAAAACTTGGCTAAGTTGTATGTGGTTGACTTCATACAGCTGACAATAGGATGAATCGGCACATTCTCCTTATGTACCTTGGTAGGTAGGTAACATAAGTTGTTAGTTAATGTAATGAATATTTACGCTCATTCGTATCCAATCATTCTGGATGAACAGTAGCGCATATGATATCAAATATTGTTGTTTTATAATCCATTCACGGGTTTTTTATGGTTGCCATAATTCTGGTTTGAGTTAGAGTTTATACTGGCATTTTATGTTGATATATTACATTGTATATTTAGTTGTCTGATTGAAGTTGTTAGCCGACAACGAATTATATAGGGTTGAATCAGAATATATGAGTTTAATCATTTAGTACATAAAATTGTTGATATTCTTATAAGTATGAAACTTTGGAAAGAAAGAGTCAGAGTTTGAAATCTATAGATAAAATATGTTGTCAGCATAATATGCCGAAATACAGCGTTCTTTAGAATTTAATTGGCCGCTGTAACAGAGTATTAGTTTCATGAGAAGACGTAAGAGTTTTCAAAGATACATTTCTATACAATGCTGTATTCCCGTAGTCCCTTATTCACTTATTTTCAAAAAAAATGTGCGTCTCGGAATTTAATAGGCCGCTGTAACCAAGTAATAATATAGTTTAATAGACGTATGAGTTTAAATAGCGAAATTTCTTTAGAATGCAGTATTCATGCGGCCTTTAATTCACTTTTTTTAAAATAAATGTGCACTGGATTTAATCGGTCGCTGTATCGAAGTAGAAGTTCGATGAAGGGACGTATGAGTTTATATAAAGGTATTTCTGTAGTTTCTATGTGGTCTCTGATTCAGCTAAATGCACCCTAGAATTTAATAGGCCGCTGTAACAAAGTAGTAGTGGTTTTATGAAAAGACGTATGAAATTTCACAGAGAGATTTCTGTAGAGCGAACATTTCTATCATCATTCTATCACCATTCGGTCCATTTGGACGGAACATCGCCATTTATTATACAAAACTAAAAAATATTTCAAACGTATCAAATATATTGAAAGCTTCGAACAGAACCGAATAAATTTTCTTTCGAGATTTGTAGTATAATATTTTGTATATTAGGTGTCAATGTGTCTTGTAATATAATCATTGATGTCTGAGAATGAAGTTTTACATACCATTTTAATTTCGACGAAATTATTTTTGATCCGGCTCATCCGCCAATTTGCACGAATTGAAATCAACATTGTCCATCTTTTACTGATGTTATACATTTTAATTATATTATTAGTCGTTATTCAAGATGTCAATATGTACCGGAAAGGATATTTATATGTAAATTAGAAATATCTACGTAAAAATGGCTTCAGTTGCAGAAATTTACCCAAATTTCGATACTTTTGTTCTGCAACGGAAACAATTCCAGGTACCAAATTTCAGCTCATCAGACATGAACAATTTTTTTTTCCTTCGATTAACTGCAACAGTATGAATTTTCGGGGAAAATACGACTGAAAAGAAGAAAACCTCTGGTCTTCTTCATATTAAAAATTTTGCCAATTCCTCTGCTACGGATCTGAACCGGCTGTGCAAAAACCTTTAATATTTAGGGCTTCCTCTTAACTTTATGTACTGTGTTCCTAACTCTGGCTTCCGCTTCTTTTCAATTTTAGAACTACTGAATTTTTCATATTCCATCAACGCCTAATGTTCTACCGTAAACCAACAGTTTCTTTAAAGAAAAACTTAAATTTCGAACTGAAATATATGCTTGATACAACAGTTTTCAAGAATGAAGTATGTGGTATTGAGAAACAATGATATATATATATATATATATATATATATATATATATATATATATATATATATATATATATATATATATATTTTAGTTCTTGATTTTTACCTGTTTATCGTATTCATTCCAAGAGATATCAATTATTGGTATAACAGGTTTATTTCAAACATTACATTTTAAAATTAAAATTCATAGGACGTTTCAATGGAGTTTACATTTTCATCAGCTAAAATCGGGATAAAATACATTTCAATAGCCTAAATATAAAACATAATATATATATATATATATATATATATATATATATATATATATATATATATATATATATATATATATATATATATATATATATATATATATATACGAGAAACTGTATATTATTGCCTCTTTAGCTGGACAATTGCTTCCCAAATACTTCAGTGGAATACTTTCCCAAATTGACTTTCCGTCGGTTTCTGAAAAATTAATTGAATTCCTTTTTTTATAGTTCAAAACATAGCTCCAATTGAATGTTTATTTCTGTGTACTTTGGTTTCGTGGAAAACTGAAATTTTGAAAGTGATTTACGAATGTCCCGTTTCTCAGCTTCATGTGATCCATTATGATTTTACCAGTGAATACAGAAATTATGTATAGTACATTTTTTTAAATAAAATGGCCCATATATTATCTAATATTTTGAAAGACAATTCCTTCCAAATGAAATGTCATACGCGTATACCTGAAAAGTTAGGTTTATGAAATAAAAACAAGTTTCTATATAAATAGGATTATTTGTTAACCAGTGAAACTTGAGAAGAATTGGAATGAAATGAACTACTCAAGTGAAGTTTGGATGAAATTGTTTAATATTCATGGATAATGTGACAAAATTATAGTGTGGTGGATGGTGGATGTAGATCAGTAGGTCAGTGTCGCGATGAGTAAACGAAGAAGGTTACGATTGTATTCCATATCAGATGAAGAATGTTATAGTTATACTTTATATTGTTTGTAAACTACCTGCAAGTACGATACACTTACTCTGCAAGTACGTGAGGCCAAGGCCGATATATTGATAAACACTGATATATAAATGAGAGGGAATTTAAGATAGGAAGTAAGTAAGACGGAGATATAGACTCGTCACGCTGCCCGAGTGGTTAGCGCTAAGCCGACATTCTATAATACTATACAAATAAATACTCAAAGTATAGTATGAACCTGTGTTTCATTTAACACCCAGGACCAGGCATTACAATAGCAAGAATATGCAGAAAAAGCAATTATATGTAAATTTCACTAATATTGTGAGTCAAAACCAAGAGCGAAACGATATTTATCGAAAACTGTAACTTAACATTTTATAAAAAAAAAGAAACAGCAACCAGACAATATAGAGCTAGCAAACAAATTTTCGAAGTTAAAAAACGAGATAAACAATTATATAAGCTTCTTAAAAAATTCATATTTCAAGCAAAAATGGGAAGAAGCGTCATCGAATACTAAGTTCATAAAACAGTTCACTACATCAAATCAAGATAAAATAGTGTCTATAACAGTTGACAACGTTAAAATAACGGAACCGCTTGAGATGGCCAATCATTTCAATAAATATTTTACAACTGTTGGAAGTAATATTATACAGGATATAGAAGAAGAGGTGCGAAAAACCCCTAATTCAAAAAGTTCTCAAGTGATCGGTGAGTGTTACTGTGGTAAGAATATTAGTCTCCACCCAGTAAACAGTGAGGAAATTGAAAAAACTATTTCCCAATTGAGGTCAAACACTGCTCCTGGTAATGACAATATTACAGTGCGCGATGTGGTGAATCTGAGCGAGAACTTGATACCAATTTTGACAACAATCATAAATTCAGTGCTTCTCAAGGGAAAATACCCCAGTGAATTAAAAATCGTAAAAGTCATACCAATATTCAAAAGTGGATCCAAGCAAGAGTTAAACAATTATAGACCTATAAATGTAATTGGTGTGTTTTCAAAGATAATAGAACGGATAATTAAGGATAGAATAAATTCTTTCATATCAACTCATCTTAAAACTGACGACTACCAGTTCGGGTTCATCAAGGACAGTAATACATTAAGTGTTGAACAGTCGACTTTTTGAATCATATATCAAGTGAAATGGATGATGGCAAAATAGTAATCGTGGTGTTCATTGACTTGAAAAAAGCATTCGACGTAGTGAGCCTGAGTAAGCTATTAGATAAACTTAGAAATATTGGATTTAGAGGTAAAGCGTACAGTCTGCTAAAATCATATTTATTTGAGAGACAACAGTATGTAATGATAGGGACAGCAAAGAGTAGTATGATGGGGGTTGAATGTGGTATACCGCAGGGATCCATTTTGGGACCTCTGCTGTATTCCTTGTACGTATTAAGTCTTAAATGCCTCTCTTTCAAGGGGAGATATTATACGTTCGCAGATGATACTGCTTTTGTTTTTAGTGGATATAAGAACGATGACCTCCAGCGAATAGTAAATGAAGATTTAAAATTGTACTCTGACTGGCTTCTTAAAAATCGCTTCAAATTGAATATAGATAAAACGAAATATATGTTACTCAAACAAAAGAACATGGCTGTACCGAGGTTTTCCATATTAATAAATAACATCAGCATAGGACAAGTCGAGACAATTAAATATCTTGGTTTGTATCTATATATCTATATATATATATATATATATATATATATATATATATATATATATATATATATATATATATATATATATATATATATATATATATATATATATATATATATATATATATATATATATGTATATATATATATATATATGGAGCACAATATGATGAATAAAACTACTATACAGGAATTTGAGAGATATTTACATGACTGTTTGCTAAAAACAACACCGACTATCAAGGGTCACATTTGTTAAGAATTCAATAATGCACACCAACCGATCAAATTCAAGATTGAAGAAGCAAATAATAAAGCACTGGCCTTTTTCGACATAATGTACATAAGGCAAAACAACAAAATATCCACAAAATAGCATAGAAAAAACAAAGCACTGACCACATCCAGAACTTCAACCTCAACCACCACAAAAAAAAAGAAGCACAATGATAGGAAATATTGCCGAGCCCTCAAAGTAACATCACTTGAATGGAGATCAACTATAAGACAATTACTGAAGAACAACTATCCTTCAATGATGGTTACAGCCCTAATCAGATGAATAGTCCACGAAATCACAACACAGGAACCAAAAAACGAAAGGACGAAGAAGAAAACATAATACGAATATCCATACCATAAACAGGAAATCTATAGCACCTGCATCAGATCAGTAAAATAATGGAACAACATAACATTGAAACAGTTGACAAACCACAAAACCAAATTTTCATGAATTTGAAGACACAGACACCAAAATCCAAAAAGTCAAATGTAGTTCATACTATCACATGTAAAGATTGTGATAAACAATACATTGGAACGACATCACAGAGATTACACGACAATATCGTGTAATCCAAGTCCGCAACAACAGCACTCAACAAACATAACACACTAAACAAGCACGAAATAAACTACAACGAAACGGAAATACTGACAATTGGACTAAAACAGAGAAACAGAAAGACATTGGAGATGATACACATACAACGAAATTTGCAAAAACGAGTACATTTTATATACCATTTATAACAAAACCTAAACAAATCTAAGAAGAACAGATAAAACCCAGCAGACATGACAGTTGTTGACAAGAAATGACAATAACATAGATGACAAGGAGATGAAGAAGAAAATATAAAATCTAATCGAACGAAGATAAAAAGACTGTTATCTTTATAATTAGGTCTATAATGTAAATTTATACATATATTTGACAACGTATTATAGGTGAGGGAGGTTAAATTACATTACATGAGTTATTATCATATTTATTACTCTTAATGATTCTCGTACTGTTACAGATTATAATTACTGTAAATCAATACTGAGGAAGGAGGAGACCTCCGAAATGTTCATTAGAAGTACTCAACGAAATCAAATTTATAATAATTGTTTTTTCCTGCATCACCAAACCACGATTAAACTTTATATATATAATATATAAATATATATATATATATATATATATATATATATATAAATATATATATATATATATATATATATATATATATATATATATATATATATATATATATATATAAGAAAAAGCAGATTTCGGCCGTACTATAACCTAAACAGACAAACACAGAAAGTATCAGGTATGCAATCTGTTAACCAAAACAAATCTGTTTCTCATGATCTCAATATTTCTTCATTCATTGATAATGTCCACATGAAGTGTTCACTCAAAATTAATAGAGAGTAGGAAATCATGAAATATAAAACCTACAGATCTAGAGTTAATTATTTAATCAAAAGTAATAAAACGACGTTCACACATCAACATAAAAGGTTTGATGCACAAATATGCGATGAATCAAAGCAATCTCGCATACATATGAGGTATGGTCTTAATAAAATTTAAAAATTTTTACAATATGTATTGCTTAGTTAAATTAAACAGTCTATCACTCAGCACAATAGTGACTGGTGCTTAGGAAATAAATGCTCTGTTGAACACGATAAGAAAACTAGCCATGTATTTAACTTTACTAATGTGAAGATTCTTAACCGCCACAACAACCACAAAAGCAAGCTATTTATGGATATATTTCATCACATTGAAAGAGATAAACTTCGCGTAAACTACAAATCTGATATAGGCTAACTGAGCAATATCTATTGTGAAATATTAAATTGTATTTAGACCTTACCGTATATGCAATTGTGCTATATGCAAGATTGCTTCAATTCATCGCAACGTTCAGCACATTTGTACATCGAACCTTGTCGTATGAGCGTTGAACGTCCTTTTATTAATTTCTGGATCTGTAGGTTTCATATTCAATCTTTTCATTTAATGTTGTCTACATATATATATATATATATATATATATATATATATATATATATATATATATATATATATATATATATATATATATATAATTATTCATTCGAATTGTTGTTGCCTGTGAACTATTTCTAATCTCTTGATAATTATTAGCAATAACAGGCTTGTTGAATCTTAAAAAACTCGATTTTATTAAAAATTTGACGTTTCGCCACGACATTCTTGGCTTTATCAAAAGTTTTGATAAAGCCACGAATGTCGTGGCGAAACGTCATTTTTTTAATAAAATCGAGTTTTTTAAGATTCAACAAGCCTGTTATTGCTAATAATTATCAAGAGATTATATATATATATATATATATATATATATATATATATATATATATATATATTTATATATTTATTTATTTATAATTGGTGAGGCCGATATTTGATGAAAATCAAATTAATATCAATAATGAACACACTTATAAATAGTTTTCACAATAATTACAGATTTAATATATAAAACATCTTACGTTTTTCATATAACTTGATCTTCTGATAATGAATTAATAATAGATAGTAATTTTTTTCAACCCCTATAGAATGTACTCTCTTTCCTCCCTCACACCAGGAAGGAACTTTCCCTCCCTAAAGAGGAAAAGTACTTTTCCTTCCCTGCTGAAAACTGCATATTTAATATCAACCTACTTAATCCTGAAATTTAGATAAACATGAGTGTAATTAATTATTTATCTAATATATAAAATTCTCGTATCGCGGTGTTAGAAGTTAACCTCCTCCGAAATAGCTCGACCGAAATGAAATTTTGTGAGCATATTAGGTAGATCTGAGAATCGGCTAACATCTATTTTTCATCCCCCTAAATGTTAAATTAATTTTTCTATTTTTCGAACAAAATTTTCTGTTCTATTTTTTTTTTATGATACACCAATCAAAAGTACATACAACTCTAAATTTTCACCCCTTTACGATCAACCCCTATTTTTTATTTGTTGAATTTCTCCAAAATGGCTAGACCGATTCTCTTGAATTTTGTGTGCATATCGGGTAGGTCTGAAAATCGGCCAACATCTATTTTTCATCCCCCTAAATTTTAAGGGTGGACCAACCCTTGATTAATTTTTTTAATTTTTCAGACAAAATTTTTTGTTCTATTTTTTTATGATACAGCAATCAAAAATACATACAACCCTCAATTCTCACCCCTCTACAATCAACCCCTATTTTTGATTTGTTAAATTTCTCCGAAATGGCTCGACCGATTCTCATGAAATTTTGTATGCATATCGGCTAGGTCTGAGAATCGGCCAACATATATATAACATTTTCAGTCGTTTTTTTATGATACAGCATCCAAAAATACATATAACCCTAAATTTTCACCCTTCTACGATCAACCCCTATTTTTTATTTGCTAATTAAAAACTTCAATTTTTTTGGAAAGATTTTCTTTTTTATTTTGTCATGACTTAGAATTAAAAAAATCATATTACTTTCAACTTTTTACCCTTTTACGATCAACCCCTATTTTTCCATCGCGATTTTCATTTATTTTATCCACAGATCCGCAATAGGATTGCCAGATGGCAATCTAAAATAACAATAGTCGGTCCGAGAATAGGTCGTAATATATTGTTCATACCCCTAAGTGATTAGTCGTATGGTAGTCCACCCCAAACATTTTTATAAATTTTTTGGACAAAATTTTTATTTTTATTTTTTTATGATGTTGCATTAAAAAATACATAAAACTCTAAATTTTCACCGTTCTATCAACAACCCATATTTTTTAATAGCCATTTTAATAATTTAAACGTTTGCCGGGTCAGATAGATTAATAGATAGATATATATAATGATAGATAAATAGTTAGATAGAGAAATAGATAGAAGTATAGATAACTATCTAGATAAATAGATAGATAGATAGAGATACATCGGCAGATAGATGAATAGATAGAAAGATAGATAGATAAAAGTAATTTATATATGGCAGAAATACGTTTGCCGGGTCAGATAGATTGATAGATAGATTATGTAGATAGATAGATAGATAGAACGATAGATAGAAAGATAGATAACTATCTAGATAGATAGATAGATTGTTAGATAGAAAGATAAAAATAATTTAAATGGCAGAACAAGGTTTGCTGGGTCAGCTAGTGGCATTATATTAATAAATGCGTTTAATGAACAATATTAGTGTACCTATTTAATAATGTCCTTAAATTCGTTATTTGTGCTGTAAATAAAATTTCAAAAATGTTCAATTTAGGGTAGAAGGAAAAATCATATGCATTACTAGGGAATAAAGTGCCTTTTCCTCCCTTGGATGTTCAGTAACCTACATTCTACGGGAGGAAAAGTGGCACTAGTATTACAAATAGCTATTTCTATATATACAGGCATAATCTAGATAGCTGAGAGATCTATTATATAGTATAAATGTACTCATTGTATTGATGAAATCACAATTTAGTTATGTTATATAAAGAACATAAAGATTCCAATACGATATAGATAAATAAAAGTTATTGCAATTACGAATTATATAAAACTTTTCTAAGTTCATATTCAAAATCGAATAAAATGAAGACAGTAACTTGAAAAACGATAGGTATCGAAGAGTTGTCACTGGATTCGTGCTTTCTTCACGAAAAATTATTTGAGCGAACTGATATATTAAAAAGCATGAATTCTTATGACTTGGTATCGAATAGATGGATAATATCGCAAAGTAAACACATCATACCAGAAAAGATGTTCATAAAACAGTCGGCGGATGTGTATGAATGTGCCAGGAGTTTGCTGTTTCCTTTTATAAAGTCTATAGAAAGTATGGCAGACTGCTTGCAGTTAACTAAAGACCAGTTTTAATGGAATATGAAAGATTTAGTAGTTTTCAACTATGACCTGAATGGATAAGTTGAAAATGGGGCTCCGTGCGGAAGAACTAGAACAGTAGATAAATTTCCATGAATATAAGTTTCGTTTCCGGAAATGCATGAACCCGAATATATATATTCGCGCAGTGCAACATTACATTACAATTACAAATTTTATAATTTCCGAACTTAGTATTCCTTCAGGTATGAAAAGCAGAATTTTTTCGGGAACAACTGTTGGTTGATTTTTACATTGAATCAAGAAGAAAATGTTTAATTATAATTCAAGATTTTCCTTTCTTTCTGTTGAAATAAGAACATTCGTTCATTTCAGGATAACCTCGAAGATGAAATTTAAAAAAAATTACGTCTCTAATGTTCATTAACAAGAGAAAATGCAGAGTAGCGCGGAAGAAGAAAAATTTTAATGTGTATACGAAATACGTCCAAAACAGAAATACTCCCTAAAATGCCGTGAGCATGTAACCCTACTAATCTGCGCCCCTAATTCCAATAGATTTCGTTTTAGCTGGAGCCTGCCTTCCAAGTAGTGGAAAATATTAACATGGGAAAAGCGAAATGTGAAAAATGACTTTTTAGCTATGGAAAAACGGAAATGTTTTCGGGAATGCATCGAATTCATTAAATGTGGGAACATATGTTGCTGAATAGAAGTTGAATATAAATGAAAAAAAATTTACTTCGTTTTGCGACAGCAGTTTCGAAGTAAGTACCACTACATTTTCAAGTGATAACATTTTTCAGATTTCGCTTGAAAATGTAGTAGCACTACGAAACTGCAGTCGCAAAGAATTTATAAAATTAGCGATAGAAAATAAAGTAGATTGTTTTTCATTATGTATACATACAGTAACCTCTCAATAGCGGACACCCGTGGTGAACCCTTCTGTGTTCAATTTAGAAGTGCGTGGAAATCCATATAAAAAGATTTTTTCTAAGACCATCAAAATCCCCAAGCGAAAAGTTTGATATCCGTCACGGGTCTGAAACAATCCCATAACTTTAACTTTCGTCACTAGAGACGAAAATTATCTACTCTGTCTAACTGTTTTCACTTCTTCCTGTCATTATTATATATAACGTCAGTTGGTGCTATTCTTATTTACCTGTCACTAAAACGATTTCTGTTTCGAAAATATGGATTGTACCGATACTCCTTCAGAAAGTTTAAATGAATCTGAGAAAACCTGTGCTGAATTACAGTCAGTAAAATCGAAAAATAGATTTGAATAAATTTGCACAAGATTCACGCAATTGAAGACAATCACGTAAATTCATATTTGGAATCGGAATGGCGACTTCCATAGTTTGGAAAACTATCAGGAAAATGAAGGCATTTACATTATGGCCTATCGAATGCATCCAATTCAAGGAAGAGGTGTGAGACAAGGAGATACCATGTTTCCTAAATTATTTATTACCGTTCTAGAACATGCCTTCAAAAAACTCGACTGGGACACAAAGAGAATAAACATAGATGGTCGGAAACTCAGTCACCTCCGCTTCGCGGACGACATAGTCCTAACAACTGACGACTTGGGAGAGGCTCCGGGGTCGGTCTGAAAATGAACTTCTCCAAAACGAAGATCATGACAAATCTCGTCATGAGCGAAAGTAAAAACATCGATAACACCAAAATCGAATGGGTCGAAAAATATATGTACCTGGGCCACGAGGTAAGAATATCTAGAGATAATCAAACATGCGTGCTGCACAGAAGAATCGGCCTAGGATGGGCGGCCTATGGAAAGTTAAAACATGTCTTCAAGAGCGAAATCCCCATCTGCCAGAAAAGAAAAGTGTTCGACCAATGCGTTCTGCCAGTGCTCACATATGGCGCAGAAACACTCACCTTAACGATGACATCCGCGAAAAAAAAACAAAATAGCACAACGCAAGATGGAAAGGTCAATGATTGGATTGAGTTTGAGAGACCACGTCATAAACCAGGACCTGCGGCGAAGAACCGGCGTGAAAGACATCGTCGAGCAAATAACCACATTAAAGTGGAACTGGGTGGGACACGTGGCCAGAATGGGCGACGACAGGGGGACAAAGAGGTTGTTGGAATGGAGGCCTTGCACCGATAAGCGAAACAGAGGAAGACCACCTACACGTTGGAACGATGACCTTAAAGAATCGCAAATAATTGGACCCAGACAGGCCAAGATAGGAACGGTTGGAGGGCCATGAGGGAGGCCTATGTCCAGCAGTGGACTTTCTAAGGGCTAGTTGATGATTGATGATGATGATCGAATTCAATGTGTCTATTAGGCGTGCTCGTGGAAAAAGTATAGTGTTTAACTCGTCAAAATGGTTTTTCTAAGCGAGGGGCGAATTTTCTCGAGCTTACTTTGGCCAGTAGCAGAACAATATACCATTATTTATAATGCAATACATAATTCTAATGGCAATTTGTCCATGTGCACTCTTGAAAGCTATCTATACTCCTCACTTTCACCAATAACTAATGGCTTTTCTTGATTTCTTTCCATCTTTTAGCACAACAGAATCGTCAATCGTTTCTTTGCATATTTTCCTCCTACACACCTCTCATTTCTTAAAGCAAATGCTTTTGTGCGTGAAAAAAATTACCTGTTTCATCGGCGTTAAATATATTTTTGGGAGTTAATGTTTTCCAAGATTACATTAGCAGATACGCCACACAAAATTTTGTTGAAGACAAAATAACCAATAAAACGATAGGTTATTTTGTGCCTTCGACAAAATTTTCATAACCAATCATTCAAAGCTGTAAATTTCCTTACTTTTGAAGTATGGGCTGCTTGTAACGCCTTTTTTTTTAGTAAAGATCCAGATATAGGGATATTTTTGTTTGTCGCTTTTTAAAACCAATTGAGGCATGATCAACTTTCGGTTTTATGTTTTTAAATATCCACTAACCTCCCATTTTACGACATTAAACTTCTCAGCTAGTTTTCGGATACTTTGATTATATTTGTCAATAGCCAAAATAATATTAACGTTATCTTGGTCAGACGCTTTCTTTTTGCAGACACTTTATTAGACAAGATCGAACATAGCTAAAATATATAGATACTAAAAAGGAATGCAATTAACATTGTGATGTCCACTGCAAAACATAGGCCACCTCCATCCCATTCCAAATCACTCTTTTTCTTCTTGAGCCACGTGTATCCAGTTTCTTCCAGCCATCAGTTGAATATCATCACGCCATCTCGCACAGGGTCTACCTACACTTCTTGTCTTTCGCCTGGGTTTCTATTGCATTATTATCTTCAACTTAATATTGTCGCGAGGCATGTTCCCTTTAGATCTTGCAATCGCTTTTATAATGTCCGAGATTTTGCTGCGTATACGAATTTCTGTGCTTCAGACTTCATCTTTTAGGTTGATCCCCAGCATCGATCACTCCATTGCTCTTAGGCAGATTCTTAATCGAGTTGCACTCAGTTGAAGTTGCTGTTTCAAGGCCCTATGTAACAACTTGGTGGATGCATGCGCCGTATTCCTTCTTATTAAGGCATCTTACAAACGGCTGCCCAAGTCAGGTCGATTCGCCTTGTGACCTCCACTGTTTGATTGTCGCGGCCAAGCCTGATGTTATATGTCCTAGGTATATTACATTTATAACTACATCCGGCTGGTGGTGGTTATCTATTATAGTTTGAATATTAATGGGTGACATTATTTTGGTTTTGTTCATCAACAGACCTGCTTCGAAAGCATGTTGAAACTCGTTCAACATTCTTATAAGCTGATCTTAAGAGTATGACATCGTCTACGAATCGTAATGGCTCAAGAATTTTTCATCAACGAGGACGCCTTTATGTTCCTATGCCAAGCTCTTACAGTTTCACTATAATTATAAATGAATAAATAAATAAATAAATATATATATATATATATATAATATATAATATATATAACGAGGATCAGATCATGTGCACTTGTATCCTCTACAGTTTTCGATGGTACATGAATTGATAAATAGGCTACCAAACTACCGGAATTTATGCTTCGCTGAACGAAATGGAATGCAATTAATTTTTCGTATCATCTATCGTGGCCTTTAGATTCCATAACCAACCCTTTCTGATCCGTATACGGGCGGATAAAGTCATAAAATGCGGCCGATGGATCCTCCTGACACAACTAAATTACACGACGACTCCTGAAAGATGAATGCGCATTGTATGATAATAAACGATACTGATACTAGATTCTTAAACTCTAAAATTTTGAAATTTGTAAATTAAATAGCATCTTAGTGTAATTAATACATACTAGCTATTTTTATATATATATATATATATATATATATATATATATATATATATATATATATTTATTCGAATTGTTGTTGCCTGTGATCTATTTTTAATCTCTTGATAATTATTAGCAATAACAGGCTGGTTGAATCTTAAAAAACTAAATTTTATTAAAAAGTTGACGTTTTACTACGACATTCGTAGTTTTTCAAAACTTTTGAAAAAATTGAAATTTCTATGACATTTATTGATTTGAAAAAATTTGAATAGACAAATACTACTTTATCTTGCTAAAATTTTTTTCGAATGTGGTTATTTATTACGTGCTATTCAGTCCAATATCAACATTCAAAATTGTTATCATTAGATGGCAAGGGAAACCACAGAAACCTTTACCTACGTAATGTTCGAAAATAAAAATAAAAGGGTACTATTTATCTAACAACAAAGAAATTAGTCGCAGGAAAATATTAAAAAAGTAGAGCAGAATTATCGGTATAGAACGTTTATATGGAAGCAGCCGTTGACACGTGTTTCGGACTCTTTGGTCCTCATCATCATTAATCGCCTCCGTGGCAGAGTTTGACCAAATCTCCCAAACCGGAGAGTTCAAACAATAGTCCACAAAGGTGTGATTGTCTTCCGTAGCAGAGGTTTTTATTTGTTGTACTATTTTCATCTCCAAATTTTCAATCCAATGCTTTGCTACGCTGTTCTGATGAGGACCAAAGAGTCCGAAACACGTGTCAACGGCTGCTTCCATATAAACGTTCTATACCGATAATTCTGCTCTACTTTTTTAATATTTTCCTGCGACTAATTTCTTTGTTGTTAGATAAATAGTACCCTATTATTTTTATTTTCGAACATTACGTAGGTAAAGGTTTCTGTGGTTTCCCTTGCCATCTAATGATAACAATTTTGAATGTTGCTATTAGACTGAATAGCACGTAATAAATAACCACATTCGAAAAAAATTTTAGCAAGATAAAGTAGTCTTTGTCTATTCAAATTTTAAGTATGAATTATTCGTGTTAAACGGAAAACACGCCCGTGGTTATAAAATTAAGTGAACTCGGATATTTATTTGAAACTAATCAAACAAACCTCCTAGCGGAGCTGGTTATAAGAGTTCACGAAGCATCGAAATATCCACATCTACCCTAGACTAGAATTGTTAGAAATGTTAATTTGTTTATCACAATCGATGGAAATTGATAGACAGACTTTTTCGCCCTTATTGGGACTCATCAGTATCATCCATCCATCGAAAGTGATAACCAAACCAACATTTCAAACGGTCATACATTTTCCTTCTAGTAGCTCCATGGCATGTAAATATGACACAGCGCCACCAGTCGGAAACAATTGAACCACATATTTCAGACAGACGAAAACATTTCGGCAACGAGAACTCGTACGTCCGGAACACCCGAAGGTGGCTATATATAAGGTGTCATATTTATATGCCATGGAGTTACTAGAATAAAAATGTATGACCGTTTGAAATGTTGGTTTGGTTATAACTTTCGATGGATGGATGATACTGATGAGCCCCAATAAGGGCGAAACAGCCTGTCTATCAATTTCCATCGATTGTGATAAACAAATTAACATTTCTAACAATTACCGTCTAGGGTAGATGTGGATATTTCGATGCTTCGTGAACTCTTATAACCAGCTGCGCTAGGAGGTTTATTTGATTAATTTCAAATAAATGTCTATAATATAATGTAATATATATATATATATATATATATAT
Organism: Cynegetis impunctata; assembly: GCA_030704885.1. Lineage (NCBI taxonomy): Eukaryota > Metazoa > Arthropoda > Insecta > Coleoptera > Coccinellidae > Cynegetis > Cynegetis impunctata. The sequence goes on along the minus strand of JARQZK010002167.1, from coordinate 689,362 downwards.
ATATATATATATATATATATAATTTATATATATATATATATGTATATATACATACATATATATATATATATATATATATATATATATATATATATATATATATATATATATATATATATATATATATCTTTATATATATATTATATGTTGACCATGGTCAATTCAATATTTCACATGATTTGATTGTTGAATATTGCGAATATCGTAACAAGTATTTACGGAATTGTTGGTTTCCAATATCTCTGGTGGATGGCGCTTTGGGTTGTTATCCATTGAGTAGTTCGGCCGCGATTTGTATTAAGGAACAATTAGAAATTTATTAATTAACTCGGATTCAAATATAAGCTGCACTTAAAGCACGGTTCTTCAGCACGCACCTTGTGAATTTTTCTCTCAATAAAATGAATAGCCTTCTAATTTTTATTTCGTTTTGCTATTGAAGCGTGGTTTTTCAAACAATAATTTATTGTGCTCGAATCGCATCTCGACGCGATGTACTTCGCGCGAAAAGTACGACCTTAATGATGTAGATCTGCAGCTCATGTATTTTTCTTATTTACAACGCGTAGCTTGTATGCAGCCTTGCTACAAATAGGAAATTTTGTATCATCGTATATGGACAGCTTTTTGTTTTGAGAACAATTTTAATTGTTTATGAACTTTCTGTTATGGATACAGAAAATATTCTTGTTTTCATTTAATTGACTATGTTTATTTTAATAAACATGGATTAATTCATTTGATGATATTTGTTTCCAATACTAATTCAATTTGATTCATTGTTAATAGCAACAGACTTTAGTATCTAGAAAAGAAACAGCTTAATCTACTTTTGTTTCTCGGAAATAAATTGTTAATGTTTACTGTATTAATTAAATTAGTCAAGCATGAAGTACTAATATAATCGACAAATTTGTAGCCCAAATAAATATTCATCTTCAATATATATATATATATATATATATATATATATATATATATATATATATATATATATATATATATATATATATATATATATATATATATATATATATATATGTTCAGAAAGATTTCCGCGGTCGGAAGTATTTGAAAAACTTGGTTCTCGGAATGAACCGCGTAAAAGATTTGAAAAATCTCGACGTTTCGGCTCCTTTTGCGAAGCCATCTTCAGGAGAATTAGAAGGAAAATAATTCAGATACGTGGCCTCAATCTGCCTACTCCACGAATCGAATTAGGAGGAATTGGAAACAATACGATTGCGTGGTCACAACCTGCCCACTCCACCAACCGTACTGCTTCCTGTCAACTCTGAAGTCTCAACCTGCCTACTCTTCAGAGTCAAGTGACGGGCCGATCGTCGTGTGGCCATATTTATAGGCGAGGGGGGCGGGTACTCCATTGACGTAGTATTGACGTCAATGGGGTATTCATCAGTGCGGGATGCACTCTGATTGGGTGTGACATGGCGACCACTGAGAAGTGGTTTCCATGCTGATGGGAGTCTGTGACTGTCATCTCTGGTGTTCAAACAATTTGGACGTTTTTCTATTTCTACAGCTTCACGAAAAATTCGCGATTTGAAAGATCGGACGGGAGCAATAGTTCTTGTATTGGCGAATTTATATATATATATATATATATATATATATATATATATATATATATATATATATATATATATATATATATATATTCATATATCATCAAAAAACTCTATAAAATTGTGGTACTCACTGCTAACTTTCGATACGTAACAGTGGAATATTCTATTATTTTCGGGGAAAATATGAAAAATATCTATTGAAATTTATCCACTACATTCAACATGTATGATAATCACAGAATAATCAGACCATACAATCAAAGTCATAGAATTTAATTTAAAATGACCTTACACTCAGTGATATAATCGATCATATTCGATTAGAAAATACAGTAAATAATCAGCTGTTAGAGTTCTGTGATGCTAACAAAATTTTAATGGACAATCAATCGGGTTTCAGAAGAAACTATTCATGTGAATATTCGATAATAAATGTATGTGATAATTGGTTTAAAACTATCGATAAGGGTGATATCGTGCTGGCGGTTTTCTTAGATTTCCGGCGTGCATTTGAAACTGTGAACAGAAGCTTGTTGGTTCGTAAGCTGAGTAGAATGGGGTTTGGGGGTACAGTTCTAAAATGGATAGTGCTACTTGAAACAGAGAAAACAAAAAGTTAAATTCAGAAACTCTATATCTGAAGAATTGAAAACCAAGTTTGGAGTTCCACAAGGGACTATTCTGGGGCCCACTCTCTTTAATTTGTATATAAATGACATTGTTCATTACGTTAATAAATGTGAGCTAACTATGTTTGCAGATGATACAATGATTTATGTAGTGGAAACAATTTGGGCCAAATGACAGATGATATAAATTTTGACTTGAATAATGTATATAAATGGCTTTGCGATAATAACCTTACTGTAAATATAAGTAAATCTGAATTTATGGTGATAGGCAGTAAATATAAGTTGGGTCTTCTTGACTACGAATTATTAAAAATAAATGTAAATAGTCATGTGTTGGATAGAGTGAGTGATATTAAATACTTAGGGTTTTTTCTTGATGAAAACTTGAATTTCAAAAAACATACAGAATATGTTATGAGAAAAATATCAAGAAAATGTATTTTGTGAGTAGAAATAGACACTTGAATGGGTTTACGAAACGTTTAATATATAATGCTATAATTATGCCACATATAGATTACTGTTCGTCACTAATGATGAATATCAATCAAAGTGAACTGCAAAAACTACAGAAATTACAAAACAGATTAATGAGATTAATTTTGGGTTGCAACAAATACACTCCAATTAACCTTATGTTGGGCATATTACAATTTATGAGTGTCAAGCAGAGGATGATTTTTGAGGCTCTTAAGATCATTTATAAAATTAAAAATAAGTTAGTTCCAAACTACATATATAACAAAACTCAACTTTTAACTGATATCCACAAATACACTACAAGAAATATGAATAATTTTTATGTACATAATGTTACTTCAAATATGCTCTTTAATAGCCTGTTGCACGGAGGTTTAATTTTTTTCAATGATTTACCAAATAACTTGAAACAATGTAATAATTATGAACGGTTTAGAACTGGAGTTATAGGTTATATTTTCGAATATGTTGCACCTGTTTAGTTTAAGTGAAATAATTGTCACTGTATAGTATTTCATATAGCTTTGCTAATAAACATTATTATTATTATTATCTCTGTGGAAAGCTATAGGGGGCGATGAAATCAGAACTGGCCTAATTAAAATTATTACATGCGACACTTTTTAGTGAAATTTCAATTTATTTTGCATAAACCTTCGATGCAATAGTGGCCTAAACTTCTTGAAAATATTAACAACCGATGGCGTAAGTTGAAGAGTTCCCGCCTAAACAAATTATATTGATAATAATATTCATAACCTAAAATCTAGTAGCCCAACTCCATCTAAATCAGTTAGGCTACTTATGCTTTCATGGTTTGAATTTAAAATTGAGGATATTGATTGGTTAAAAAATAGATCAATCGAATTAATCTTCATACATTAAGATTTCAAGAGAGTATATTGTACATGCAGAAGCAACGCTGTTAGTTAAGCACAAATATCACAAAGGCCACTATTTACAATAAACCCACATCATAGGCATCGATCCACAAATTGGATGATATCCTATCAGGCACAGTAATTGACAAAGGCAACTTGTGTTCATACGCTGGTAGAGTGGAGAAACTGACAATTCCCGCATAATTCAGAGAACAAATATGCTCAGGAGCACGTATATAATTTAAAAAAATAACAATTAAAATATTTCAATTTATACTATGTAATTTATTATTATTCATTATCATTGCTGAGTTTCCAGAATGATTTCTATTGATTATCAGCGACAGTCGTTTCAACCTTAAATCTTCAGTGTTGCACTCTGTAGGAGGAGTATCCAGTTAAACATCTTCTTGTTTGAAATCAGTGACAATATGCACGAGAGTTAACACTCGAAAAAAAAACTTGTGAAATGTACATGTTTATTGAAGACAATAATATATCACACTTTTACTAATATTCGATCACAAAATAAACAAAAAAACGAATAAAGAATCTGTTACATTCAATATACCCCACGCAAACTATTAATGAAGAACGAAAATACTTCCCAATAAATTATATGCCGAATTTAAGTAGCAAAATTTGTAGCAGACTATCGAAAAATAACGTTAAAACAATTTTTACAAATAATTAGAAACTTGAAGTCATTCTTGGTCAATAATAAAGAAAAATCTAACATCGGAGAAAACAGTGGTGTTTATAAAATATTTTGCGACAAATGTCCTGCTTTCTATATTGGACAAACAGGAAGAAATATAAACATTCCTGTTGAACAACATAAAAGTCAATCTTACAAAATAAAAATACCACTGGCTTCTCCGAACATTATATAAAATTTCAATAATTCAATAATTGGATTTCAAGGTATCACCTTTGCTTTTGTCTGTTTCATAAAATGAGATGTAATACTCTCCTGTAGTCAGTCTTGATAATGAGTTCATAACTCGAAACATGTCGACTATACTTCACTGCTAAATACAGTATCTAAATATTTTTATATACGAAATAAACTTCAGATATTGAAGATATTTAGTCCAGCGGGGTTGAGGACTGATGGTAATGATTATCTATCGATCTAGCTAAGTCAGAAAGTTTTACAAATATCACTATATCGATTGGTGAGACCAGTGGCGTAGATCCCAACGCAATAAGACTTATTCATATGGACATGTGGTTCGCGTCCAGAGGGAGACAATTCAAATATGAGAGTTAATACAAGACAACATGAATTGATATAATTTTTGCACGGAACTTGGTAGCTTGTCCGATCACAGATAACCCAACGCAATTACCTGTGATTTTTCGAAGGATTAAATAATATGGAAGATGCACGTTCAGACGTGGATCATCCAAAAATGGAAGAATAACTCAGATAAGGTTAATAAGTGTGTCATTTATATTGGCGAGATACAGTCGCCAACTATTGCAATTCCAAACGCAATAAATCTGCCATTCTTCGAAGGATTAAACCATATGGATAATTGATGCACGTTCATATGGGGAAAAACCAAAAATGCAAGATTGACTCAGATAATTTGATGAGTGTGTTAGTTTTCAGTTTCTATTGGCGAGATATAGTAGCGAACTGTTGCAATTACAAACGCAATAAAATGGGCATTTGTCGAAGGATTAAACCATATGGAAAATTAATGCACGTTCAGATGGGGACAAACCAAAAATGCAAGATTGACTTAGATAATTTGATGTGTGTTATTTTTCGGTTTCTATTGGCGAGAAACAGTCACAAACTGTAGCAATGACAAACGCAATAAACTGGGCATTTTTCGAAGGATTGAACTATATTATGGAAAATTTATACACGTTCAGATGGGGACAAACCAAAAATGGAAGATTGACTCAGATAATTTGATGAGTGTGTTATTTTTCGGTATCTATTGGCGAGATATAGTAGCGAACTGTTGCAATTACAAACGCAATAGACCTGCCATTTTTCGAAGGATTAAACCATATGGAAAATTGATGCACGTTCAGATGGGGGCAAACCAAAAATGAAAGATTGACTCAGATAATTTGATGAGTGTGTTATTTTTCGGTTTCTATTGGCGAGATATAGTAGCGAACTGTTGCAATTACAAACGCAATAAAATGGGCATTTTTCGAAGGATTAAACCATATGGAAAATTGATACACGTTCAGATGAGGGGGAAACCAAAAATGGAAGATTGACTCAGATAATTTGATGAGTGTGTTATTTTTCGGTTTCTATTGGCGAGATATAGTAGCGAACTGTTGCAATTACAAACGCAAGAAAATGGGCATTTTTCGAAGGATTAAACCATATGAAAAATTGATGCACGTTCAGATGGGGACAAACCAAAAATGGAAGATTGACTCAGATAATTTGATGAGTGTGTTATTTTTCGGTTTCTATTGGCGAGATATAGTAGCGAACTGTTGCAATTACAAACGCAATAAACCTGCCATTTTTCGAAGGATTAAACCATATGGAAAATTGATGCACGTTCAGATGGGGGCAAACCAAAAATGAAAGATTGACTCAGATAATTTGATGAGTGTGTTATTTTTCGGTTTCTATTGAAAACAAGAGAAATGAATTGGACAAATATATATAACAATATGCAAAATACATTAATAGGTGATAAATTACGGAACATGAACTTAATAACAAAAGTGAGATACATTAATACTTATATAAGTTCAAAAATATGGTATACTGCTCATATTGTGCCATTGAATGCTAAATATGATCAAAAATTCTGTTCAAGCATAGGCAAATTCATGTGGTACAAAAACTTGTACAGAGTCGGAAGACAACAACTATACTTACCAGTAGTAGAGGGAGGATTAGGGCTAATGAATATTTATATCAAGGCACAAGTTTTATTAGTTAAAACTTACTTTTACTCATGGATCTCAAAATACAGGGAAAATAAAATCAAGTATTCATCCTTCTTATGCAAATATATATTTGAGCACTCCTTGACTACAAATATTGGCCAGTACAAACAAATCAAAAAATTAATTAGCTCTTTAAACTTGAATAGAAATACTGATTTAACATCAAAAAAATTATATGATCTAATATCTAAAAAAAGTAGGTGTCTACCGCCAATACAATCTAAATTAAGAAATAAAGAATACAATTGGAAAATGGTGTGGTCCTTTATTCACAATGAAAATCTGGCTGCTTCCTGGCGATCATCATTATACCTTGTAATTAATGATGCGGTATCCACCAGATTCAAATTGAAACAACATAACTTGGACAATAATGATATATGCCCAAAATGTCATTATGTGGATACTTTATGGCATAGAATAAAATATTGTATACCTTCAAACGAATGCTGAGACAAAATAGCTACTATGATTACAGGAAGGCTTGGAATAAATATCGATTTATTCGATGACGTCCTGAGTTTACTTTCTATAGAAATCCCAAGGAAAAAAGATCGCAATTGTTATATGTGGTACATAACTGGGTTAATTTCTGCTATTATGAATTATGGAGGATGATGTGAACAAATGTTGAACAATTTGAGAAAAGACCGACTCAATAAGTGTAAAAATAATAATATAAATGAGTTTGGTCCAAAATTATTTTCCTTTTGATATATATATATATATTTTTTTTTCTTTCAATTTCGTTGTTTCTTTTATTTGTTTTATTGGTTTTAAAATTTTGAAATGCAAAATATGAGTGATATGTAATATGTGATAAAATAAATGGATTAAACCATATGGAAAATTGATGCACGTTCAGATGGGGACAAACCAAAAATGAAAGATTAACTCAGATAATTTGATGAGTGTGTTATTTTTCGGTACCTATTGGCGAGATACAGTCGCAAACAGTTGCAACTACAAACGCAATAAACCTGGAATTTTTCGAAGGATTAAACCATATGGACAATTAATGCACGTCCAGATGGGGACAAGCCAAAAATGGAAGATTGACTCATATAATTTGATGAGTGTGTTATTTTTCGGTTTCTATTGGCGAGATATAGTAGCGAACTGTTGCAATTACAAACGCAATAAAATGGGCATTTTTCGAAGGATTAAACCATATGGAAAATTGATGCACGTTCAGATGGGGACAAATCAAAAATGGAAGATTAACTCAGATAGTTTGATAAGTGTGTTATTTTTCGGTACCTATTGGCGATATACAGTCGCAAACTGTTGCAATTACAAACGCAATAAAATGGGCTTTTTTCGAAGGATTAAACCATATGGAAAATTGGTGCACGTTCAGATGGGGACAAACCAAAAATGGAAGATTGACTTAGATAATTTGATGTGTGTTATTTTTCGGTTTCTATTGGCGAGACATAGAAGCGAACTGTTGCAGTTACAAACGCAATAAACTGGGCATTTTTCAGGGTATTAAACCATATGGAAGTTTGGTGCACGTAACAAAAAATTGTTGCTTGAAAGAAACATTGGCGAGAAACAGTCGCAAACTGTAGCAATGACAAACGCAATAAACTGGGCATTTTTCGAAGGATTGAACCATATTATGGAAAATTTATGCACGTTCAGATGAGGAAAAACCAAAAATGGATGATTAACTCAGATAATTTGATGAGCGTGTTATTTTTCGGTACCTATTGGCGAGATATAGTAGCGAACTGTTGCAATTACAAACGCAATAAACCCGCCATTTTTCGAAGGATTAAACCATATGGAAAATTCATGCACGTTCAGATGGGGGCAAACCAAAAATGGAAGATTGACTCAGACAATTTGATGAGTGTGTTATTTTTCGGTTTTTATTGGCAAGATATAGTAGCGAACTGTTGAAATAACAAACGCAATAAACTGGGCATTTTTTCATTAAACCATATGGAAGTTTGATGCACGTAACAAATTGTTTCTCGAAAGAAACATGAATTGATATGAATTCTGCGGAAAACTCAGCACCTTGCAATCACAGAAACAGATAAATATGAAGATGAGGAAAACGTGATGTTGGCCGAATTCATGATCAATTGTTCCCTGGAACAATTATTCATATATTCTCCTGGATGATTGATAGTTTTGACCTATCGTTTCGAATTATTGATGGACCTGAATCAAAATCTGGACTTAATTGACAATCCGACACATATTGAAGTGATAGTGTAGAATATTATGTTGCTTACCTAATGGAAAGTAATGTATTATTATAGTCAATGGTCATGTTTTTCGATCATAACTATAAATATGAATTTATGAATCATCGATCACGGAAAGAAGCGAAAACGTTAAATAAGCTAATAGGTCTCAACAAAACTAGCTCACATTGATCATTTATGACCAGGATGTCAAAAGCTTACTAACGTCGTAATTTTCTTTGTCCCGTTAGCAAAGTTAATTTCGACGGCTGTGGAGGTGACCAGAACGTCCACAACAAAACATGAAACGTATAAATTGCAAAAAATAGTTGAAACGACCAAGTTACATTTCCCTAGTATTGACACAATCCACGCACGAAACTACAATCCTCCAAGTCAATCTGGACGAGTTAATAAAAGTGTCCAAATCGTCAAAAAAATATGAAAAAAATTGAACCATAATAATGGCAGTGGTTAGCGCCAAAAAATCATGCTAAAAAAAGGTAACATGAATCCAATCCACGTACAAATATTCAACCCTCAACTTTTTTTTGAGTATTTGGGGTTGCAAAAATCCTTGAAAAACTAGTTCTAGCTTCATACACTCCTGCAATTCACTATTAACTTTCAATACAGTTCTATAGTCTATTATTTGGGGGATAAAATACGATCAAAAGGAACCAACTCAGTAATTTCGTTAACAACAAAAAGAAAAATAATTATTGTGATATAAAAGCTATAATTCACAGTAATCAGACAAGGAGGGTGATAAACATCACGTACATGTCAAAATGCTGAGAATAATCTATATCAGATCTATTGGGATCTGGCATTCCAGCTCGAGCAATCGGACGGCCAGGTGGATGAAGTTTTTATTTCCGACGTGAAAATATGCAATTGCGTGTACAAGTTTCGGATATCTTACAAACTAGGGCGCATAAAGTTAAAAATAGAAAGTGCAAATTTTGCAAAACGAAGAATCAGCAAGTCTAGAGAGTGTTGTTGCGTGAAAAATTGTTATTCAAAAGCATATAAAAATGCCAGTGTCAGCTTCCATTGGTTGTCGAATTGAAAAATTTTTTTGTAGAGAGAGAAAATCGTATTGGAGAAAACGAAAATATCGATTTATTGAAGGTATGGTGAATCAATCTGAAGAAGAATCATACCACTCTGAGAATGACGGTGTGTTCTTTGCATTTTACAAAAAAAATTACATTCCTCCAGATAATTAACTCCTATTATTGAAATTTAAGTTATTTTTTTAAATTAATTAAAATTTTAGATGCTGCAGCCAAAAGGAGAATTTTGGAGAGAAATGCCGTTCCTACATAAGTAATCTTCTTAAAGCTTGTGATAAGAAATGGAATTTGAAAGCAGACCGACAACGTTCAGAAAGTAGAATTAATTGAGTCGTTAAATCTGATACTTTAGTGAATACTCAGATATCCAAAAATATCGTCCATCAAACCATGCAGGAGTAAGTTTTTAACTGCATAGTGCTTCACACTTTCACTTGAAACCAACATTGTTATGAAAAACTCAAAGCTTTCAAATCTCTCATATAACCCGTGTTCAATGTTGGTTTCGAAGCGCCATGTGTTGACGTTATCACCTAAGCTCCGCCTCTATGTCAGATCCCAATATGACAGAAACTGTTAAGATTATTGATCAGCACAATTTGATATATCTCACTGTTTCCAACAGACCAAATGAGCTGAAAATGTCTATCTGAGGTTTTTCTGGATGCAAAATCAAAATATCAAATTTGTACATTAAGTAAAAATTTTTGGCATCTTCAAACTTTGGGCAAAGGAGTGCTTTGGAAATGCAAGAGCGGACATTTTTGAAACCCATGGCAATAGATGTGGATATTAATTGTTTAATTGATTACATTGTTTACATTACATTCTTTACATGTATTCATATACTAGTTATACATTACTATTACTATTAGATAGAATTTGATCACAAAGAGAAGATAAAAACATAAAAGAATGCTAGATTTATAGACACCTGATAAAAATTCAATGGCTTTTATTTGGCACCTAGGTTAGGGAAACCTGTATGTGCCATTTGAATAGGTCTTAGAGGTCTAAAAGGAGATAGAGTTATAAGCAATAAGTCTAAAGAGAGATAGAACTACATACAATACACAGGAAAAACTTAAACGTTAAACTTGGGAACTAATGTGAGAAAAATATATAATTACCATAATATAACATATATTATTCCAGAAAATATCTGTAGAAATTTCTAGAATTTTGATAAATATACATTGAGGCAGCTTTATTGAATTTGTGCGGTTTATGCAGCATTTTTACCTCAATCGGTAAGTTATTGTAACATTTTGGGCCCAGGTAGTTAGAGCAATTTTTGAAGAATTCACTTTTTGGTTTTGGAACTTCAATACATTTGTTAGATACATTTCTAGTGATATGACAATCATTAATATAATTTTTTGAATGTTCGTGTTTGTGTATATAACAACATATGGTATGAATGTATATGCATCTAATATTTTGAATTTTTTCATTATATAATAGCAGAGTAGAGTAGCTTCGACTTTTCTTAAAAATAATTTTTAAAATTCTATTCTGAATAACATTTAATGGCCTCAGAGCCACTTCATATAAGCCTCCCCATACCAGGATTCCATAACGTAATATAGATTCCACTAAGCTGAAGTACAGTGTTATTAAGAGGTCTAAGCTAAGAAATTGTTTCACAAGATAGAACTTGTAAACTAAGTATCTAAGTTTTTTTGTTACGTAGGTTATGTGGGAGTCCCATTTTAAATTTTGATCGATGATAATACCTAAATATTTAGAGGTTTTGGTTTCTTGTATTTCGGAGTTTAGGTTATCATATATTAATTTCTTAAATTGGGCACGATCAGCAGATGTTTTGGAAAATGCAATATAATTTGTTTTTTTAACATTTAGTGATAGTTTAAAGGCATCTAACCAATTTTTGACGTGTTTAATTCCTGCAACGGCTCGTATCTTCACGGCTTCCCAATCTATACCACTAAAGACAAGTGCGGTGTCATCTGCATATGATATTACTTTACCCTGATAGTATAGGTTAAATAGTATTGGACCCAGAACTGTTCCTTGAGGTATACCAATCCGTACATTTTCAGGAGTACTAACAGTTTCTCTAATTTTGACTTTTTGCTTTCTGTTCGTTAGATAGTTTTCAAAGACCCTCAGCACAAGACCCCTCACTCCATTTTGTTCTAGGACATCAAGGAGTTTTCGATTAATTATTAAAACATATCCGAAAATCAAAGTCCTAAAGTTTTTTGGAGGGTGCATGGAGCTGAAAAACCTGTTTTGCTCCAAACAGAATTAGAGGATTAGATATTTGCAAGTCGATTGAGTTTTTGATAAGGAAGTGTCTTTTGGCGTTATAAACTTTTTTCTCTGATCGCCGCTAATTTTATTCAGAGAATTCATGTTTTCTGTGGTGTTCAAGGATTTGCGCAAGCTCACAGTTCAACTGGATTGTATTAGATGAATGAAATTTCTTACATAGATTAAGTTTATGCTACGAAACTGCACATTCGTGGTTTCAACTATTTTCCATGGTCGCCATCATTCTAATGTAGAAATTTCTTGTTTTATTCGTAGACATTGAGGTTTTGCTCACCTTCACAGCTTCTGATGATTGAGTAACAGGGTTGAAATTCGGTACTAGAATTGATTTGATGTTAGAGAACTGCAAATAGTTCAATTGATTGACTTTACCGCCATGTTGAAATTTCAAGCGTCAGAAGGCTGAACATTCGTGCGTGAATTCTGTTGATATCAGGGGGGTAATGTTCGGTGTTTCAAATATTTTTCATCTCTGCCGCAATTTTGAAGTAGAAGTTTCATGCGTTATTGTAGGTATTCAGGCATTGTGCATCTATTCAGCCCCTTTAAATTAACTTAGGGGGTTTAGAGTTTGTAGGTAAAAAATAATGAAAATGAAGGAAGTTAATAATGGAGTTCTCCTGCTCGAAAATACATATCGGGTTCTATGGCGTTTTGAATAGAATACAAACTCCAAGTCTTATGTTCTATGAAAAATCTCGAAGAACAGGGAATATATCACAAGCTATGACGAGATACTTCACTGCGGAGCAATACATTTTATAGACGTATAGAACGCTTTTATTACGGCGCCAGATCTGTCTCTGCGGGCCAATCATTATCTCGATAAATTATCGGTGTAGCTGTCTCAACTGTTCTGGAGGGAAAATGGCGAAGAGAAAGTTTCAATGTATTTTTCAAATACTCTTTGTCTGTCCTTATTATTGACCAATAAGTAACACAAATTCATTTTATTCGTACTATATTGTTGATTCACAAGAGTTGTAATAGGTTAAATAAATGCAATATAAGAACTACAAGTACGAATGAAGGGAATTTCTTTTTTTTTGTATGTTGGTGAAACTGGTAAAAACGTGGGTACCAGGTTAGATGAAAAAAGAAACCAATTATGCAAATATGAACGCCACTAGAAATTCGAATTATCTAACAAACAATAACCATTTCGGAGATTTCCATAATCCGGAGATATTGCATTTATTGAACAAGAAAAAGAGGATGGACCCTTCACAAACTCTAGAGATTATGTTAGCCATTTCCAGCAATCTACCCATCACTAATGATTAAATACACCTCAGGATATCCCTCTCATTGAAGCAGTATTACTAATAGATAGCTTGTTGAATTTTCACAACAGTTAGAATATTAATGGGTCAATAGCCCTGAACATATATGTCGAGTACATATAGGAATTTTAGTGGAATCAAGGCAGATTTTTAATTTAGTTGTGTGAATCTTTGAATTGTTTCAATATAAACACATAAGTTAGAACACAGATCTGCAGTAGGACTCCGTGCACTATCGTATTCTACCTATCGCTTTCTATAATAGAATTCTACTGTAGAAAGCGATAATCGAGTTTGATAGCACTCTCTGTTGCAATCACCTTCTTTTCGGGTATTTCCGGAATTTGTAGAGTAATTTGTTATTTTAAAAGTGGCCTATATTATATTCTGATATTTTCATTCAATAAACATCAATTTTATGTGTGTATTTCCATTTTTGTGATTTTGTTAATTTCTTTGCATCAAATTGCGACTAAAGGCGAGTTCAAACAACTTCATAACTTTAATTTTCATAATTATAATTGTCGAATGTCTTGCCGTCTTACAATTATCAGGAACAACACTTTTCTCTTTGTTTCAAGTTTAATTTTTAAAATATGATAAAGAAGACACCTGAATTATTGGAATAAGAAATAATTTACAAGTGATAACAATAACATACGTTTTCCAATCCCAATTCGTGTACAGCCTGGTCTCCCGCAATAAATTTTTTCCCATAATTTTTAGCAGTCTTTTTTCCAAATCCGACCAACAGAGAAAAAAAATTTTGTCAACAGTTTTCTTTATTTCTTTGGTAATCATTACAATCAGGGTACATTAATTTTCAGTTTAATAAAAAGCTTTAAATCGTCGCCATTCAACAACTTTTATGTGAATATGCGACAATCAAACATAACTTTCACTAAAATTAACAATTTTATCAGTATTTCAGACATACATTATTTAAATTTATAATTCAAAAACATTATAATAAAAGTAACTTTAATAGCTGATGATAATAGGTATTTATTTGGTACAACTAACAAAGATTAACAAAAGTAAAATATAAGATAATATAAATATTTAAGTGTAATCTATGTTATAATACAACAGTATTACTTATTTTCCTCCATCCTTCTACTGATTTTTTACCAAAACCTAAACTGTTTAGTTTCTGAGCAACCGTTTGCCACAGAACATTTCATTTGGCTTTCTCCTCTACTCTACTGAACTTTTTGTCCTATACATTAATAATTATTTACTACTTTACTAACAAAAATTTTAATTTATAAACAAAACAAACTCAAAAATTAGAGAATAACGATACTGTTGGACAGGTTAATTTGTTGCCAAAATAGAATACGACACGTTTATACATCTCGCCAAAGTTGATCGCTTCCGTCGATAGAAAGCTATTTTACGCGCGCACGGAGTGCCAGTGGTATAGAAATCAAGTGATTTATAGAATTCTATATAGTCTCGTCAATGAAGCCGTAAAACAGGCAAACTTCGAAAGTCCTCAGAAACCACTCCGATTTTGATAATTTTTTTTTAAATTTTTGTTTTTTTTTTAAATTATTGAAAATCAGAAATCTTTCAGAGGGGAGAAATAATTATTTTTATTCTTCAAACAATATGTATGTAATATATAAGAAAATAAGATTTCAGCTTCATTATTTTTCTATTATTTATTATTTATTATTTAATTATAGAATAATTTATTATTTATTATTAAATAAGAGAATAATTTAGCTTCATTTTTTTCATTGACTCTGAAAAAATAACTCTTTACAAGTAATTTTGTCAATTTCTGTTTTTATTAAAGAAAAGAAACATTCAATTTTTACAATTAACTTGCCTATTGAAAACTTCATCAGGTGGTGGGTGATTATCGCAGTCACTTCCACTTCATACAATGCCGGCGGGTGAGCAATGCAAACCACTTTTTCTGCAGCCACACGCTGAATGCATCCCGTTTTGCAAGAGCAAAATATAAATTTTAAAACGTTCTTCGGTGCAGCGGGTTGTATCATTGTAATTGGTTTTAAGTAATGATCTATTTGCCAACCCCAATCTTCAAGAGGTATTGAAGCATTATTTTTCCATTGTTGAACAATGTTATAAAACGCTTGTATCGCAGTTCATTCTAGCTTTTGGCAGATTTAGCACCATACATGGTGAGAATACAATAAATACCTCGATCAAAAATTATTTCTACACGTTGTCCTTGAACCATGAAAGTTTCATGATGCACGTAATTTCTGATAAGTATTAAAAACTGATAAAACTATTTTTTCCTATATTATAAAAAGCAGTTGTATCACATCCAGTGAATTCATGAATGAAAAAGAGATGATTTTTGGTTTCTGTAGAGTCAACTCGTTCTAAGACATTATTTATGACTGTAAGAAAAATGTTTCTTTATGATCAGGTACTAAAGCCACCAATATCACTAACACATCAATGTCCAATGTGAAGAGCTGATTGTACAATTAAACTATCTGCATCATTTACTGATTGACTTTAGTTGTATGAAGAGGCATGTCTTCTTCAAAAAAATAATCGATTGAAGTTTTACTTTTATATATACGATTTCTCTCAGAAGCTTCAGTTCCATTATTATTGTATACATCAAAAACAACTTTAACATTGTAACCATAGTTATTACGTAAATATCTTATATACTGTTGAAAAATAACTTTGTATTCTTTTCCCATGTCAATGTGTGAAGTAACATACCACCATCGATAATGTAAAAAAAAAATTTTGTAACATCATTATCATCCGTTTCACATTGTTCAAAAATATCGGCGAGGGGCCTCGGTAGCCCAGCGGTAAGGTGTATCGCTTGTAAACCGAGGATCGTGGGTTCGAGGCCCACCTTGCTCTTGGGTGTTGTGTATGTAAGAAATTGAGTGGTACTAAAATTTTGATCTGTTGAGTAATGACTTAGATTCAAGCCCATTGGCATCTCGGAACCTTGACTTAAAAAAAAATATATATCGTATAGCGTTGATTTCGTCGTTTTCCTTAGCCCAACAATTGTTTTCGAAGAAAACCGCGCAAAAACGTATTTTTTTATATAAATGACGTCTATATTGTTTGAAAAATAAAAATAACTATTTCCCCCCTCTACAAGATTTCTGATTTCAAATAACATCAAAAAACAGAAATTAAAAAAAAAATTATCTAAATCGAAGCTGTTTCAGAGGACTTTCTATCGAAAAGCTTTATTGACGCGACTAATAGGACTCAGAGTCCCGTTTTTGATCCTACAGCAACATTAACAAAGTACTACATATTAGTATTAACTGGATAGTTAACTATAGAGCTAAATTTACTGATTGTTTTTCTTCGCTATCAACTACCAAGTAGCTGATCGAGTTGAATTCCTTACGTCTACTCCCTCGTATAATTCGTGCTTTACTGTAGCTTAAAAAGCAACCTGATCATACCAGCGACGTCGTTACTAATCTCTTATTCGGACGAGGGAAGTGTTCGGACGTGAAATATGCTTCCTTGCGTCTTATCTGCATCTACTTAGGTAGAATTAATGCTAGAAACGCCAACTGAAGATGCCGTGTTCATGAAGGATTCGTATTACCCTCAAATTTGCATGAGTTAAGGAGACACGAAACCTGTCATTGGGAGGATAAGCCCCCACCAATTGAAGTTTGTAACACGGCGAATGCATTGTTTTTCGCGGATACTTACTCAACATAATAGGGAAGTTAATGGGGTTCATTTTGGGGACAGAAGGGGAGGCGGTAATTTCAATTCCGAATGCGATTTTATCACGTCAGGGTATTGATATTTTCCATTCGATTACCTCAATATAATTCTCATAACGTAATGAGAGACGAATAACATGAAAGGGCTTTGATCGAAATATGCGAAATCGTTTCCGGCAGATACGAGGGGTGTCCAAAACTGGTCACGCCAAAAAGATAATAAGTTATTTTTAATAGATAATTTGAAATTTCATATTATGTAGAATGAAAGTTATGCGTTCACATTCTATTAATGGTAGAAAATTCTTCAAGGATATTTCGCTGAATTTCCTTTACAATTTTGTGGTTGTTAACAATTTTCATTATCACCAAAGGGAAATTTTAATCAAGTAATTCCTCCTATGCGTGTACAAAGATTTGAGAAGATTAAATTAAGTGAATAAATATTAAAAGAGACACGGACACAGAAACACAACTCGTACATGAGAACACTATAATAGTCATAAATTACTAATGAAGCAATAAGAACTACCTTACCGCTATCGTTCTCTATGAACTGAGGAAAAACAATAATTTAATTTGAGGAGTAAAATAAACCAATATTCGCGTGTAGCTGAATAAATTGAATTGAATATCAACTGAATATTATAATAGTTATTTATGTACCAAGTGCGTTATATAGATCCTAACGCCCGGAGGGTAACATTCGGCCCGAGGACCTTTGGCCCGATGGGCATTAGGATCTAGTAACGCACGAGGTGCTTAAAAGATTTTATTTTTCCGAAAAAATTATTTTATTATACTGGAAAATCGATTTCAAAATCGGTTCATTGCTCCTATACTTTCCATTTTCCTTAGCATAGTAGGCATGTCATTTGTTGATATTTTGACGTTTGTAAATATTTTTGTCATCATATTTAGTGAATGTCATTGCTGCTTTCCTTGTGTCGTGTAGAAATAATGGAAATGAAAATGAATTTACCGGGTCATTCCATGTCAAATCAACACACCCATTTTACCTCAACATCTTAGATTTCGCTGAAAATTGGAATACTCATTGTGGATACTGGAACTAAGAAAGATACCAAAATTCAAAGTTTCATCTCACCGTTTCCAAAATATGGCTGTGTGAACTATCAAAATTTCGGAAAAAAACCGAAAAGTTACTTTTTTGAAATTGCTCTAGGAGCTGTCCTAGTTAAGCTAGAGAGCTGGAAGAGGTGTCATTTTGCAGCATTCTTTATGCTCTTACTAGCGATATGTAATATGCCATACGTTATAAGAAAAAAGTTTTTGTCAAAATGCAAATACATATTTTGACTTAATATTTTTCCAAAAACTACATAATTTAAAATTTTCAAAATTATTCTACGAATAGTTAGTACTATTTTCAATCACCTGGCGAAATATAAAAGTGGGGTGGCAATGGCTTCATTGTTAAAAAAAAGTTTACTTGGCACTTGTTTTTCTTTTATAGGCCGTTTTGGACAAATTATAATACCTATCTAACTTTAAGAATTATATACTTTAAAAAAAATTGGCCTTTTTCACCATTTAACACTGATATAAATAGATAATTCAAAAATCAAAATACTTACAACAAACTACAAAATAAAATATTCAACATAAGATATGAAAAACTGTAAATATCAGTAACCTACTATTAATCACTTGACAAAATTAAAATATCTGGGATGATGATGAGTTTCATTGTTGAAATAAATTAATGGCATAAACTCGTTTTTTATCATAAAAGCTAGCCTGCATATATGAATTCAACTGAATAGACATTAATAATAATTTTTGAACAACTACATACAAAACACAAATTCACACTTACCTGAGGAAAAATTAATTATTGAGTTCTAAGTAGCTTTCTCCTGCAAATAATTTTGTTTTTGGGATTTTGGAGAACAGATTCTTCAATATCGGTTGTATTAATATCTGGCGATGAAGTATCAGCAGCAACAAAATTTTACATTTCATTAATTAGATTTTGTTTTCACTTTTGATGTGGAATAATGCTCAGATGCTATTTTTATATTATCAATATAGCCTATAGTCGGGGCAAACTAAATTTGAGCACGGAAAAATAGAAACCAGAACTAGCCCAACGGAAAATGGTTGGGGGGTTACTAACATGAAAAAAAAATAAATGCAGTTACTTACCTTGGGGACTAGATGAAAAGTACCCTTTACAAAAATGAAAGATATTTTTATTACTTACAACTTTGCTGTTGAACATTTTTATCTCCGACGTCAAATTTTCTCGTAATACGCATCCAAACTATTGACTTTGAATTTTTTTCACTTTACCCCCCCCCCCTCAAGTTAGTCCCCAAGGTCAGTAACTGCATTCATTTTTTTTTCATGTTAGTAACCCCCCAACCATTTGCCGTTGGGCTAGTTCTGGTTTCTATTTTTCCGTATTCTGATTAAAATTATGTTAGTTTGCCCCGACTACTAGTTCTTAAAGGGATACGTTGAGTGCTTGAACAACCCCTGAGCTTGAGGTACAGTCTGGGTGTATTTTTGGGACTGTTACCTCTGCTGCGGAAGAATCTTCATTTTCAGCATTATTATCACTGACTAGCTCTGTATTTTTCAGCTTGATCACGCCTTCTCTACATTTACCACGTATCATGGAGCCATAAGGTATTTGTGGAAATGATTCCAGCATCCTCACGATATTTCTCTGCTTTTTTTTGTCTCTTATAAAATCATTTGATTTTTTCGAAGGGTTACAACAATGCATAGGCATTGAAGAATGTATTCTCGAAAATCCCAAACATTTTTTTTAGGGATTTTTTTTTGTATGTAATTGTTCAAAAGTTATTGTTAATGCCTATTCTGTTAAATTCATCTATGCAGGCTAGCTTTTATAATAAAAAATGAGCATCATGTCATTAATTTCTTTCAACAATGAAACGCATCATCATCGTGGATATTTTAATTTTGCCAGGTGATTATTATTTATTTAGCTTATGGCATGCCACACATATAGATAACACAGAATTAAAAAAAAAAGATGTAAAGTTAACAGTAGGTTACTGATATTCACACTTTTTCATATCTTATGTTGAATATTTTATTTTGTAGTTTCTTGAAAGTATTTTGATTTTTGAATTATCTATTAATATCAGTATTAAATGATATAAAATGCCAATTATTTACCGAGCTTTGTTTAATTATATGAAATAATTCCTTTCGAAAATTAGCTTCGGACAACGGAATTTTGAAAAGCCTATGAATCATACTATGACAAGCCGCTAATTTATGTGAAAAAGGGTGTAGTGATGTGTTATGAATTGTAATATCTGTATGAGATGGTTTATGAAAAATTGAAAATTCATGTTTGTTGCTTCTTCTGGTAATAGTTAAATCTAAGTAATCTATAGAATTATTCATTTGTTTCTAGATTAAATTTAATACGGGGGTGGATGGAATAAATATAAGTACTGAAATTATCCAATTGTCTATCTGTACCAGTGTAGCAAACAATGACGTCATCAACGTATCTATACCAATAAAGAAAATATTTACTGCTGAAGTGCTTCATAATAGTTTTCTCTAAATTATCCATGAAGATTTCTGATAACGAAGAGCTCAAGGGATTTCCCATGATAAAACCTTTCTTATTACTATAACACACGTTGTTGAAACTGACATAATTTTGTTCTAAACAAATTTCCAGTAAATAAGTAATATCTGACTGGATGAATATTATTAGAAATAAGAAAATTTTTGATTGAATTTAGGGTTTCATTAGGCGGAGTAATAGGAAACAGATTGTTCACATCTGAAGAAAATAATTTTGAATTGTGAGGTAATACATTATTTTGAATGTTTTTGATTAACTCGTTTGAATTTTTAATGGCGTACTTGGGTTCAAATTTCGTATATTTCTTAATTATGTCAATCAGAAATTTTGATAATCTAACATCTGGAGCTGTTATATATGAAACTACTGTTCTGATGCCAATTCAATTCAAGATATGTTTTATTCTTATATTTTTCGCTTCGTCAATAAATTGTGAAAAAAAGGCAATAATGCACATTTTGATTTAATTTAATTCAATTTGATTTGCCAACGATTGGTGTTCTAATTTTCGGAAAATATTCGATTGAAACAATATGGACATACTGGGTAAACGACCTCCATAAATTAATTCTTCCAGTTGAGCGAGTAGATACTTGCAAACCCTTGTAAAAGTTAGCGAACGCCCAGTAATTTCGCACGAGTAAGTCGTCTTCCATGTTCTCCGTGTTTCATTACAGCGAGGGCAGAAACTAAAACGGATAAAGAACGCTCATTTGTCGAGATTACCAAGAAGCTGGAGAAACGGATACGATGCTTATAAAGGAAGCCAAATACGTATAACTCTGTTTATTACTTGATCGTTTGTTTCATCAGCTAGAAATTGTAAAATTTACGACGTCCGAGCATTTTCATGACTTCATTTCATAAACACATACTTAGATGAATATAGCAGACGCTGATGCGGAAAATTCCAGATGTATAGATCAGTAACTTTTGATTGGCGGAATCTTTAAATCGAAAGAAATTTCAAGGAAGAAATAAAGTGTTCCCAGAACAAATTAGTTTTTTCTCTAAGCTAGTTTCCTTTCATACAATCGTCGGTACCTTAGGTGTAAATGACAATAAAAGTTCCGAGTTTATAGACACTCATGAAGGTATGGTGCAAGTTATGCACCCCTCAGTGTAGTTACATGTCTCTTGAAATTTCTGATGAAGTGACTCATGGTTCGTACCATTTCTCTCAACAAAGTGTCTATTACTTTCAGAAGAAATAAAAGATTTTCAGCCAAAATTTGTCATCTCTTCTCACTGATTTTCCTTATATTAAACTCAAGGTACTCTAGGTATAAATGACAAAAAATATCCAAGTTCATAGACACACATGCAGGTATGGTTCCAGTTACACACACCGTGGTGTAATTAAATGTTTCTCGATATTTATGATGAAGTGACTCACGGTTTGTACAATTTCTTCTTCAAAATTCCTATTACTTTCTGAAGATATAGATGTTTTTCAGTCAAAATTTGTTTTCTCTTCTTAGTTGTTTTCTTGTTATAGAACTCACAGTACTCAAGGTATAAATGAAAAATGATCTGCCAAGACAGCACTATTTCAATAATTTTAGAGGCATTCCCGATCTAACTATGCCAAAAACTCCATGATGAAGTGTATCTTAGTACATTTCGTTGAGGAAGAGTTGTTTTGATTGGAAGTAGAAGGTAGAAGTATAAGGAATTCCTTCTTTTCGTATTTATATATATATATATATATATATATATATATATATATATATATATATATATATATATATATATATATATATATATATATATATATATATATATAATAATGATTATTACCTTATTTTTTCAAAGATATCCTCGTCGAGTAGAAGTGGAGGGTCAACTCGTGTTGTTCACGTAACTCTCTCATTTTTCAACAAATTGTTATGATTTTGCTCAACACCAGGAGCAGCATTTCTAAATGGAGCATGAGTCACGGCTCTATCACATAGCCATCTTCACCAACAAGTACAATATTCGGTTTATATCTCCATTGTTAAAGGAATCTTTCCATATCCTCGAATCATGAGTAGATCCAGGCCAACTAACGTCGATGTTGGTGAACATTTTCCTTTCATCACAACGAGATTGAACGTTCAATGAAGGTTTACCTTGTATTTGATGTACCCACGTCCATGGCGATGTGGTTTCAGTATTCCTCGGTGAGTACAATTAACGGGCCGAGTTCATAAAAAAAGGATATGCTTATACTTGCAAAATATGAAGAAGATCCTTCGGCACGTATTCATAATAATTTTGAGCAAAACCTTCAACTTTAAGAGTATAAGCATATCCTTGAAAAAAATGATTAACTTCCATGAAGTGAATGGGAATTCATAATCTCTTCCTTTTAATTTTGATGAAAAGCATTTCCTTCAGAAATTGGTATTCTGGTCAGAAACAAACTCTACTCCACAGTGAAAGGTTTTGTAGTTTGATTAACAACGCCATGGAAGATCTAATGTATGTGAGGGATGTTAAACATTACGAGTCGCGCCTACCGAAACTTGTCGGTGATTTCAAAGGATTATACCGCTTCGAGGAAAAAAATGTAAAGTGGCTTTCGTAAAGATTTTTAGGATCAAACGATGAAGTTTACGGACTAGCGTTGTCGTCTGTTCAGAAAATGAAAATATGTCCGCGCTACCTCAGTGAAACGGGATATCAAAAAGGTATCGGTCAAGAACTTGGAGTACGTCAAGCTACGGTGCCTCGAACTGTGCATGAAGTAGCTGAGAAAATTATTGAGCGATCAAACGAATGAACCAAAAATGAAATAATAGAGACGAAACAGTTTCACAACAAGTATATGTTTCTGACTGCAGTAGGTGTTATACAGGGTGTCCCACCAGGAACTGCATCGATGGAAAACTAAACATAGGAAATATCTTAAAATTTGGCTGTGTACTAATGCCGATGGGGGACATCCGGCTAAAATATTTTCAAGGTGATAGCACTTCCGGTTATACCGGAAGTAGGTATCAGCTTGCTTATTTCAAATAAGATACCCTGTATATTATTACATTTTTGGATTTTCCACAAAATTCTAGATAGATTTTATATATAATGTCCTATACCTATCTTCGACTGTTTCGGAAATATTTGAATTTATTTGTCAAACATTACATATGCAGATCGAGTAATCCTCGGTATCCGCAAAAAACCAAGCCATCACCAAATAGGTATGGTTTAATTTTCTGCGTATTGCTTTTGACAGATCCAACATTTATAAAATTTTGTATTATATTTTTAACGGTACCTATTTGGTGATGGCTTGGTTTTTTGCGGATACCGAGCAGCAAAAATATCACATGTTCTTGTTATCACTTTATTACACTCTCCATAAATAATAAACAAATACATCTTCGTTTGTATAATTCAAACGACTTGGCATGATTGTGTTACTATATATAATAATTTTCCGAATAATGACATCTCTTTGGAATTTGTTTCCATGGTAACCTGGCCGAGAACAAATATGGCATCACACGCCTACTATTACAAAATTTCAGGATATCATTTTTTTTAACCAAAACCCATTAATTTGCAAATATTTCGAAAACTATAAGATTTAGGAATAGGCGACCTTATACAAAGTAGCCCTTATTTTTGATACTGAATCGAATAAAATAATAAAAGTTGTAGGTATTAATTTGAAAAAATGGACTTTTTGTAGTTTTTCAACATCCATTTTTGTAATACTTTCCTGAGCACCCTGTATATTAAATGTCAAAATACTATTCATCTTACGCTAACACAGAACCACCTCTATCAGGAAATTTATCTTTATTGGGCAGTAATACCGTTTTTTTTTGAAGAAAAATATGATTATTACTCGATCTGCATACGTAATTTTTGACAAATAAATTCAAATAATAATATATAAAATCTATTCAGAATTTTGTGGAAAATCCAAAAATGTAATAATATACAGGGTGTCCTATTTGAAATAAGCAAGCTGATACCTACTTCCGGTATAACCGGAAGTGCCATCACCTTGAAAATATTTTAGCCGGATGTCCCGCATCGGAATTAGTACACAGCCAAATTTTCAGATATTTCCTATGTTTAGTTTTCCATATATCCATCGATGCAGTTCCTGGTGGGACAGCCTGTATATTGTGCTCATATAGGAACACTGAAATCACATAGCCATAGACATGAGTACATCAATCGAAAAGGCAAACCAACTTTGAATGTGCCACTTGTAATGCCAGAGAAATTTTTACTAGCTTCGAAGTTAGTTTGCACGATTCGAGAATATAGAAAAATTCCAGGTTAGCTTACAATTGAGACATAAAGCGAATGTTGTGTTAATTGGCGATGATGGATATGGGATAGAGCCATGCCTCATGACTCCATATCGCGTAGACAACACGAGTCGACCCTTTACTTCTACTTGACGAGGATATATTTATTTTTCACTTGTATACTATTTTTTGATTTTACCTTAGATACGGTTGCTATAAATAAACTCATGCTCTAGGGCGTTATGAGCGGGCATTATGGATTATAACGCCCGCTCATTGTACGAGGACAACTGAAGAAACTTCCATTGATTAAATACTTCATAATCCTTGTCGTATACGACTATGGATTTCTCCGGCAATGAATTAATCGCAGCTTTTGCTGCATTTTCTATGATATTCTTGCGTAAATTCATTTTCATTTCCATCATTTCTATAAGACTACACAAAGAAAGCAGCAATGACATTCACTAAATATGATGACAAAAATATTCACAAACGTCAAAATATCAACAAATGACATGCCTACTATGAGAAGAAAAATGGAAAGTATAGGAGCAATGAACCGATTTTAAAATCGATTTTTCATCATAATAAAATAATTTTTTCGCACCACGTGCGTTACTAGATCCTAACACATAAATAAATATTGTGCAAATATGAGGTAATCATTATAAATACGAAAAGAAGGAGATGCATATACTTCTACCTTTTACTTACAATCAAAACCTTCTCCTTCTACCTTATGCTTGGCGGGATATCCTTCTGTTTTATGAATTCGGCCCAATGGGTTTATAAAAAAAAGGATATGCTTATATTTGCAAAATATGAAGGAAATTATTTGCTTACATAGAAGTGAACAAGTAATCATAATCTTAAGAAGCATATCCTTCACAAATTGGCAGTGTAATCAGAAACAAACTCGACTTTACTTTGAAAGGTTGTGTGATTCGATTAACAACGCAATGTCAGATGTTGTGCATGTAAGGAATATTGAACATTACAAGTCCCGCTTACCGACACATCTATCAAAGTCTTTACATACGTGCTGTTCGATCGCCGTTCTAACAATGAAGCGTGTTATGGTGATTACACAACATATTGAGAGGTTAATTAATTTATACTACGAGGAGGCAAACACCATGTCGGATGTCTCATGCGCATATATAGCACACATGTTGATAATTGTCCTTTTGTACTAAAGTAGGAAAAAGTTGTCACGGAATCCAATGATTTAATAGTAAATAATCAGCACTTCAACTAAAAAAAAAAGCCTGAGTAGTAGAGCTGCGTCACTAAGCTAGTATTTATGATTCTTGTTCTTTTTTTACATACAAATTCCCAACCCCGTAAGTCGATTTGGAGGAGCTGAAGAGAAACAAAAAGCTTGAATATCTGCAAAGACGCATGAAATTTCTTCATAGAAATTTCAACGATGATAGAAAACATTTGAAACACCCAAATAGCACCCCCTACCTTCAACCGAATTCACGTGAAAATTTTCGGTCTTCTAACTAAATTTAGATTGTAGGTAGGGATGCGCAATTCTCGAAAATCCTCAAAAATGCTTGACATTCGAACATAATTACATATAGCGTCGGTGAAATAAATCTTTTTATACTTTTGCACACTTTCCAATCCAGGTGCACAAAACATCAAAAACAAAAACAATAATTGAAATCTCTAGGTACATAAAAAAATAACAGTTTTGGAAAATAGTCGAAAAAATTGTAGCGGTAGTAGACTAGCGTCAAAATGTGCAAAAATCTTTCAAAAAATGGTTTTTCTAGATCCATCTGCCCTCCAAATCTCTAAGAGGCTGAATATCCGATTCGTTGTAGTTTCCTCTTTTTTGCCACCGGTTTAAGAAACTTCCGCTTGAACACCTCCCCGCCACTTCCTTGCCCAAAAATTGAAAGTGCCAAAACTTTGACTGAATTTCCTCAAATTTCGATAGTTTGGTAATACGGCAAGAAATCAAGAAATAACCTTTATAACAAAATTTAGCTCATTTGACCATCTGAAGAGTCAAAATGTATTGGGGAATATATATATATATATATATATATATATATATATATATATATATATATATATATATATATATATAAATATATATATATATATATATATATATATATATATATATATATATATATATATATATATATATATATATATATATATATATATATATATATATATATATATATATATATATATATATATATATATATATATATATATATATATATATATATATATATATATATATATAAATATATATACAGTGCTTTCATGATGAAAGGAACAAATTCATTAAAAAATTAGGTTTCTATTTCATGTTAAAATCCTCGGACAGGTCGATTAGTATTTTTATTTGGGCAATTTTCGCAATAAAAATTTTGTATACAGGGTGTCTCATTCAAGAGCTATGGCTTTGTCATTAGTTTTTTTAAAGGTAATACCCTGTATATTATTTCACTTTACAATTCTACGATAAATTCTTATCACTTTTTGTAAACATACCATATGCCTCAACTTGATGGATTCCCAGATTATAACGGAGATAGTGGAGCACCTGGAGATTTAAAATGTGGATTAAAAGTACAAAAAAAAATTTAGGTAAACATTGTCATTAAATCTGAAGAATGAAATTTCACATGTACCATCTGAATTCATTCACTGGTGCTGTATAGTCCGCAGTTTTCACGTTTTTAACGCTCCAGGCACTACACTACTTCATTGTTTAAGAAAATGCAATTACTTGAGAGAGAACGTATTGAAGTACTTATGATGATTGGTTTTGGAGATAGGGTGCGTTCACAAGAAGAAGTCTGCAATCTATTCAATGAAAATCATCCTGATCGTCCGCCAATTACTAGATCGACAGTCAGCAAAATTGAATAAAAATTCAGGAGATACGGCCACGTTAGAGATTTACCTAAAGGAAGACCACCGAGAGTATCTGAAGAAACAGTGCTGAACGTTCTACTAGAAACCCAAGATAACCCTCATACATCCATTACTACAATTTCCAATAATTTCAATTTATCAGTAGGGTCCGTGCATAAAATACTTAAGGTAAATAAGTATCATCCCTATAAAATTAAGCTGGTACATGAATTATTAGAAGACGATTTTGACCGCAGAGTACAGTTTTGTGAGCAGATTCTTGAAATTCATAATCAACATCTAAATTTCATTACAAACATAATTTTTTCTGATGAAGCCACCTTTACTTTAAATGGCCACGTCAACAGACAAAACTGTAGGTATTGGGCGACCGAGAATCCTCATTGGATGCAAGAATGCCACACACAGCGGCCTCAAAAAATTAATACATGGGCAGCGATTGTTCGAAATCGTATAGTTGGTCCCTATTTTTTTTGAAGGAACACTAAACGGAGAGGACTACTTGAACTTTCTCCAGTTCGAACTCATTCCGGCTTTAGCTGTTTTGTTTCCTAACCCACAAGATCCTGACATACCTAATAACGAGATATGGTTTCAACAAGATGGGGCACCTCCTCACTATTCAATCGCTGTTCGACAATTTCTTGATGCAACTTTTCCCAACAGATGGATAGGACGGAGAGGTCCGATTGAGTGGCCGCCAAGATCACCGGACATAACCCCATTGGATTTTTTCTTATGGGGTTATTTGAAGTCTAAAGTTTATTTGAATAGACCAAATAATATTGATGATCTAAAAGAGAGAATCAGGCAGGAAATAAGACTTATCAGTCCAGAAGTAATTGAAAATGTGCAACGGGAAACATTGAATCGACTTCAAAAATGTCTCGAAGTAAACGGACAACAGATTGAACATATGTAAAAATTAAATTAGTAATTACATTTGTGTGTTTTCATATCGTACCTCTCATTACCCACTATCTCCGTTTCTGGCAATCCATCGAGTTGAGGCATATGGTATGTTCACAAAAAGTGATAAGAATTTATCGTAGAATTGTAAAGTGAAATAATATACAGGGTATTACCTTTGAAAAAACTAATGACAAAGCCATAGCTCTTGAATGAGACACCCTGTATACAAAATTTTTATTGCGAAAAATGCCCAAATAAAAATACTAATCGACCTGTCCGAGGATTTTAACATGAAATAGAAACCTAATTTTTTAATGAATTTGTTCCTTTCATCATGAAAGCACTGTATATATATATAGGTATATATATATATATATATATATATATATATATATATATATATATATATATATATATATATATATATATATATATATATATATATATATATATATATATATATATATATATATATATATATATACAGGGTGATTCACGATGGATGGCACATTAGACGTTTCTAGTGAACCATACAACGGATCACTATGAAAATTCAACGGAGGGCATAGTCGGACATTTTCTACCCAACTAAAATATTTTTGGTAATGCGGTGTTGCCACGTCTATTAGAAAGTAGTAGCAACTTTGATTTTTCAAATGGAACTATCTGTATATTATATTATTTTGAGAATCTCCAACAATTTCCCAACAACTTTTCATAATATTTCCCTATGCCTATCTGTTACCATTTTCGAAATAAAAATTATTTTCTTTTTTTTTCGTCAGAAATCAGGACCTCCAAAATCTCTGATATCTTTGAGCTAAGGAATACAATGATATCGAAATTTCGGTTTAAGTTTGTTGATACTTGGGGGCTTCCTACACTTCAGCCTAATCTCGGTTATTTCAATACAGGGTGGTCAAAAAATACAGTTATTTCGTTAGATTGAAAAAGTGACTATAAGTTGGTTATTTCAAATGGAATACCCTGTATATTATTGAAAATTCGGAAAGCTGCTAGAATTTCCTTTTTATCTATGTATATCATACCTATACCTAACTAGTCAAGTTTCGGACTTATGAGCACTTATTTGTGAAAATGTTCCTTGAACATGGTATCCCCTTGGTATTTGCTAACCATGTCATGATTACTATTTGACAGTAACCTTGTGACAATCTACTAATAATATCGACACTTTGATTAATTCAGAACAATTGAGTTTCTGAAGGTATTTCCAACTTCTGAAGTGATGAAAGTGTCGATATTATTAGTAGATTGTCACAACGTTACTGTCAAATAGTAATCATGTGCTTATCAAATATCAAGGGGATACCATGTTCAAAGAACATTTTCACAAATAAGTGCTCATAAGTCCGAAACTTGAATAGTTAGGTATACGTATGGTATACATAGATAAAAAGGAAATTCTAGGAGCTTTCCGAATTTTCAATAATATACAGGGTATTCCATTTGAAATAACCAACACCTAGT
This sequence comes from Cynegetis impunctata, assembly GCA_030704885.1. Classification (NCBI taxonomy): domain Eukaryota; kingdom Metazoa; phylum Arthropoda; class Insecta; order Coleoptera; family Coccinellidae; genus Cynegetis; species Cynegetis impunctata. The sequence continues at coordinate 659,099 of JARQZK010002167.1, read as the reverse complement.
CACTTTTTCAAGCTAACGAAATAACTGTATTTTTTGACCACCCTGTATTGAAATAACCGAGATTAGGCTGAAGTGTAGGAAGCCCCCAAGTATCAAAAAACTTAAACCGAAATTTAGATATCATTGTATTCCTTAGCTCAAAGATATCAGAGATTTTAGAGGTCTCGAATTCCGACGAAAAAAAAATGAAAATAATTTTTATTTCGAAAACGGTAACAGATAGGCATAGGAAAATATTATGAAAAGTTGTTGGGAAATTGTTGGAGATTCTAAAAATAATATAATATACAGATAGTTCCATTTGAAAAATCAAAGTTGCTACTACTTTCTAATAGACGTGGCAACGCCGCATCACGGAAAATATTTTAGTTGGGCAGAGAATGTCCGACTATGCCCTCCTTTGAATTTTCAAAGTGAATGTTGTATGGTTCATCAGAAACGTCTAATGTGCCATCCACCATGAATCACCCTGTATATATATACATATATATATATATATATATATATATATATATATATATATATATATATATATATATATATATATATATATATATATATATATATATAAGGATGAACAATTAGAAGAATAGGAAAAACCCATTCTAAACTGCTAGTTTGGTAGTTCGGTAATTTTGAAAAGATTCAACCTGACTAGCAGGTTAGAATGGGTTTTTCCTATTTTTCTAAATATTTGTAACCATCCTTGTATTTACTCTATATATATATATATATATATATCTATATATATATATATATATATATATATATATATATATATATATATATATATATATTCAACCTGACTAGCAGGTTAGAATGGGTTTTTCCTATTTTTCTAAATATTTGTAACCATCCTTGTATTTACTCTATATATATATATATATATATATATATATATATATATATATATATATATATATATATATATATATATAGAGTAAATACAAGGATGGTTACAAATATTTAGAAAAATAGGAAAAACCCATTCTAACCTGCTAGTCAGGTTGAATCTTTTCAAAATTACCGAACTACCAAACTAGCAGTTAAGAATGGGTTTTTCCTATTCTTCTAATTGTTCATCCTTCAACATAATTTGTCATCTATTTATTTCCTGTATTCGATATAACGGAAAAACTAATTTAGTTTGCATTTAGCATCTGAAGAAGGTGGAGTTCCACCGAAACGTGCGATTTTATGAGTCATTGTTTCAATATGCAATTATTTTTATTTTTAATAGCTTTGCAGGAATTCACAAAACGGTTACAAAAAAATTAATTGGAATTTGCTACGACAACATGAATATATATTATGTCCTATATATTTTTTAAATTATAGTACCAGTATACAAGTCCCAAAATCAATAACTTACCTCTTCGTAAAAGCGTAACTGAGGCACAGGAACTTCCGACACATTTTCACAGAAATCTTTGAATAATAAATAACCTGGAACAAATACATAAGATCAGTAAGCATCAACCCAAAAGCGAAAACAGACAAAGAATATCAGCGATCAGTTGAAAATAATGGGTTCTTCTGAAAAATACATTTTATAATGAATAACAACTTCTTAAAAATTATAAATATTTATTTTTCATTTGAAAATGTTGAAATTCACAGTTACCAGGAATAATGATTTATATTTTTGAAGTAAATGCATAATCTTAAAGTTATCTATCGACAGCAACCGATGATTATTAGCAGGTTTTCACTTATGGGATTGTTCTTGGTTCGAATTGGTTGGGGGGTTGACCCCTTGGGGAAAAAATAAATCTTGTCTACACGACAAAGGTCGCAATTTTGAAACAATAGGGTTGAAAGATTGTAAATAGGTAGTTTCGCATATCTTGGATGCGATTGTTTTTGGTTCGAATTGGGTGAGGGGTTGACCACCCTGGGTGGGAAATAAATCTTGTTTACACGACAGAAAGCGCAATTTTGTAGCAATAAGGTTGAAAGTTTGTATCTAGGTAGTTTTGTATGATATCTTGAATGGGATCGGTTTTGGTTCGAATTGGTTGGGGGTTGACCCCCTGAGGGAGGAAATAAATCTTGTTTACATCATAGAGGTCGCAATTTTGGAATAATAGGGTTGAAAGTTTGTAGGTAGGTATTCTGTATTCTGTATTTTTGGGAGTGCAGTCGAGACCACAGCACTTAGGCCCCATTGGGCCCTTTGTGCATCCTCCCCGGGAACATCACCAGCCTAGGCTGCCAACCATCACAGTCGTTTGAAAAAGAGGGTGATTGCACCTAGGGGGATTTCCCTGAAGGTGGCTAAAATTGGCCACCGTTCACCCAGAATGGATTCTCGGAGTGACAAGACAGCGGGGCATTCACAGAGGACATGTTGTACCGTCTCGTCTTCCTGTTCACAGCCTCTGCTGAGAGGTGTGTCGCTTAATCCCATATTAAATAAGGGCTTCCGAAGTTGGCAGTATCCCGTTAAAATTCCCACGACATTGCGTAGTTTTCCTCTTGGCATCGCCAGGTAAGTCATTGCTGCATCTTTATTGGGATAATTTAAAAGTTCCCTGGCAAGTCTGCAGGTGGTTGTTTCATCCCATAGGTTTTTGATGGGTGTTCTCTTTCATCATTTGTGACTTTGCTGTCAGCGGTAGTAGGCTGGAAGGGCCAGGACCGAATATGTTCAGGTCGGCTGCTTTTCTAGCCAATTCGTCAGCTTTTTTGTTGCCATTGCATCTCGAGTGGCCTTTAACCCAGCATACCATAATTTGGTTTGGATGGGCTGCACCCGCAAGTGCTTGATGGCATTCCCATAGTGACTGTGAAGTTATTTTATGATTCTTCAGGGCCAGTAACGATTGTCTACTATCTGTGTAGATTTTAATGGTTTTGTTCGTTATGTTCCTACGAGCAATCTCGTTCGCGGCTATGGTTATGCCCGTTAGCTCTGTGTTAACTATGTTGGCATATTTGTCCATGGTCCACTTAAGTTGAAATCGCAGGTGTCTCGAATATATTCCACAGCCTGTTCCTTTTTCTCGCTTTGATCCGTCCGTGAAAATATTGATCGTTCCTTCATCGAGGTCTCATTTCCACTGTTTGTGTGTATTGGGTAGGGTTTATCAAAAACAAATCGCGGGGGAATGCTGTCTGCCTTAACCTGTAGCAGGGGCATCGTGTTAGTAGCCTCAAGCCACAGGCGACGTCTAGTCTCCCCACATCCTACTTCTGGCTTTATACCAATAGTCTCAAGGCGTGCCATAGTTGCCAAGGCCACTTCTTGTAGATATATATCCGAAGGTGGCAGGCATAGCATCACCTCTATTGCCCTAGTTGGTGTTGTTAGCATAGCTCCGGTCACACTTAGACACGCGGTCCTTTGTATCTGCCCAAGCTTGAGTCTTGCTGTTGCCTGTTGGCTTTCAGGCCACCAGACAACGGCTCCATAGGCTATCATCGGTCTCACGATGGCAGTGTATATCCACATGACCACCCTGGGTTTCAGTCCCCAGGTTTTCCCCATGATCCTGCGGCACTGTCCGTAGGAGATGTGTGCCTTTTTTAGTCTTCTCTCCAGGTGAAGATTCCAAGTGAGTTTGGCGTCAAAGGTCACTCCCAGATATTTGACCTCTGACATGAAACTTAATTCTGTGTTTAGGAGAACAGGTGCTTTTGTAGGTAGGTATTTTCGAAAGATATCTTGGACGGGATTGGTTATATATATGGGATATATATATATATATATATATATATATATATATATAAATATATATATATATATATATATATATATATATATATAGGTATATATATATATATATATATATATATATATATATATATATATATATATATATATATATATATATATATATATATATATATATATATATAATATATATATATATATATTATATATATATGGGAAGGGAACCACAGAAACCTTCACCCATCTAATATTAACAGACCTGTCTGTTGATATTGGACTAAATAGCACGTAATTAATAACTGAAGACGGCCACAGCCGCAATGAGAAATTTTTGGAAAAAAGATAAATAGTACCCTATTCTTTGACTTTTCAAAATCAAAATAATTTGAACCTATTTCGAACAATACGTGGGTAAAGGTTTCTGTGGTTTCACTTACCATCTAATAATAACAGATTTGAATGTTAATATTGGACTGAATAGCACGTAATAAATAACAAAGAACGGCCACAGCCGAAAAATTTTAGTGAAACATAGTAGTCTTTTTCTATTCAAATTTTTTCAAATCAATAAATGTCAAAGAAATTTCAATTTTTTCAAAAGTTTTGATAAAGCCACGAATGTCGTGGCGAAACGTCAACTTTTTAATAATATCGAGTTTTTTGAGATTCAACATGCCTGTTATTGCTAATAATTATCAAGAATATATATATATATATATAAATATTTATATATATATAAATATATATATATATATATAGATATATATATATATATATATATATATATATATATATATATATATATATATATATATATAGTGATAAGATATATATATATATATATATATATAATATATATATATATATATATATATATATATATATATATATATATATATATATATATATATATTATCAGACATCAACGAAATCTCAAAAATCGAGGTTCGAAACGTATAAAATGGAGTTGAAAACCACTTACACACCGTACTGTTCACTTTCAAGATACAGTGCAATATATAAATAGTCCATTATTTTCGGAGAAAATATGAATGAATAAAAAGAAATTATTCAACGTGAACCAACACAGATTCATATCTCAAGGAATTATTATATTATCAAGAGACATTGTCGAAAGTATGGCAACTCCTGTAAAATCAGAATCAAAAACAGACAGCAGAAAACTCCAGGTAATTGAGCCGATGGAGAAGGAAACAGTACTTCGTCTTAACTGCTGTAATCAAATCTAGTGCTTCTGGAGTAAGCACTAATTGAAATGTAATTGAATTATACACAGTTGCTTTTTTATATTCATTATATGGCAGCAGTTATTTTTAGACTCGTTATTTTAACGGAGTAGATATTATCCTTTTGTTAATTGTTTTTTGTGTAGTTCATGAATATTGAGTAGTCACCTTTCATGCGAAATTACAATTATAATTGAGAGGGGAGACATCAACTAGATGAAAATACGAGATAGTAAAAGCCTCTAACATGAATTAAAAAACCGAGTCAGTTTGGAAAAAAATTAACAAAAATGCAATTATATTGAAAACTTACGAAGATGGAAAAACTCATTTCGAGAGAATGCAAATGAGAATGCAGCGAACAAACGCAATAATAATGAAATAGGAAAGGCTTTTAATAATTTTCTCACGTCGGTCTGAAAATTGTTAGAGTAATTTGTGAAAAATTCATTACTATCCAAATAACGAAATGGAGATAGATGTGTGTTGCAGACGCTGGAGTTTCCAGCTATGCGTACATATCATTAAATTTTGATCGAAGGAATATTTAAATACCCGAATAACATTCGAATGTGTTAAATCGTTCAATTATATAGACACCCATGAATCTTTGGTTACACACCCCTTGATATAAGACAGCGATACTCAAACTGCGGCCCGCCGGGCTTTCGACAGTGGCCCACCCGTTTTAACTCCAAATTCTATTAACCTATTAACTATTTAAATTTCCGAGGAAATAATAGGCGCAGTTTTTTTCTTTACGTCAAGAAATAAGGCTGTTTTTACAGCAAAATGAGAAAAATTATCCTGAACTGCAAAATAACAACACCACCATTTGTTAGCTTTTCTATGCGACATAACTGAGAAACTCACAGCCTCAATCGAAGCTTGCAAGATGAAAACAAAATAATTTCACAACTGGCAAATACAATATTTGCTATCATAGAAAAACAAAGTATTTATTACGAAGAAATTCAAAACAAAGTACTTGAAAATTTCCGAACACTTACAAGTGTTACACAGGACTGTATTGATATTTTCGAAGAAAACTGTTTGATAATTTCAAATTATATATCTACACTATCAGACGAATTTAAAGGGAGATTTAAGAAAAATTAAAAATTTGCTACTGCTTGTAGAAACGTTATGGTACCTAGAGCCGATAAGTATTTCACAATTGGCTTCAGTTTTAGATTGTAATTATGCAGACTTGTTTGACGAGTTCATTGAAATGAAGAATGATACAAAAATATTTTTGAAGAGACGAGAGAGAAGATGGAGTAAGTACGCTGAATTTTGGACAATAGTGCCCGAACAATTTAAGACTGTGAAAAAATGTGATCCAATTCTGCTTACGTTGTTTTGCATCGACATATCTTTGTGAATCATTTTATTCCATAATGAAATGCAAAGAACGTATATAGAAACCGACTTACGGATTCTTATATCGATGACATTAAAATGTTCCCAATATAATAAATAAACAATTAAACGTAATAGGTTTTTTACCAACACCTAAATAACGTGATTTATGTAAGTAGCGGCCCGCACGACACAACTAAAATCTGAAAGTGGCCCAAGAAAAAAAAAATTTGAGTATGGCTGGTATAAGAGCACACCCCTCAACATATAAACACACCCCTTAGTGAATTTGCATGCCTCTTGACATTCCTGATGAAGTGCTCCTCCCCTCGTACCATTTCTCTCAACTTCAATTTAAATGTAACATAATTGAGGAAGAGTTACTCCATCATTGAAACTTGAAGGAAATATGAATAAAATATGATACATATCAAATAGGCCTTACTAGGTCTCATCAGTGTTTTGCACTCGAGAACAAATCTATCTTCTTCAATAAAATCTGTAGTCAGTTATCCTAGAAAGTTTGTTCATAATTTTGAATTGTCAAATAGCTGTTGTTGCCAAAGATGTGCTATTTTTTCATTTAGGTCAGCAAGCACATTTCACAAGCATGAAAAAATTTCCGAACTGCATAAATAATTTGTATAGGACAATTTGGTTAACTCTGTCATGCGAAACCACCTTTCAAAGGTCACCCCAAAATACGCAAGTACCTTTGAACTAGGCAGATAGGAACACTCAAGAAAAAGGTTCGTTTCATCATGTCGCAATTTTTCGCTTATCGTAAAAGATAATTTGTTTTTGAATGAAAATTATTCTTTCAATGAACATTTTTCTGTCGATTAGAAAATCTTCTACTTAAATGCCATTATTTTCTCGGCCAAATCAATCAACTGTTTTTGTGGAACTCCCCTTGCAGCCGCGTTTGAAACTTCAACTTTCACTCGATTTGCCGATAGTTTCTCCATGGAAATTTCCCTTGGGAAATCAACTTTACGAGAAAACTGCAGGTGAAACCAGACTCAATCAATGGCGTGGCATTTAATGATAAAACTAAATGGAAGTTTTAAAAAGAATTGGTGTTGTTCAACTTTCATTGGTTTCACTGGTAATAATTTTCACTGAGTCCAGCCGGCTGTTAAGGCTACATATAACAGATAACAGAGTTATCTATAAGAACATGATGTTCAGTCATGGAGAAAAAAAACGCTTGAGCAGCAGAAGTACAAATGATTGAATACCTGCAAAAATACATAAAACTTTCACATACAGTGAGAAAAAACAATGAGAACTCCGGGCCTCATTAACAGCAACTGAATTTATGTACAATTTTACAGCTTTCCAACTGAATTTGGGGTGGGTGTAAAGTTCGAAAATCTTCAAAATATACTATTTCCAAATAGAAATTGCAGCGCTGAAAAAAATTTTTTGCTCCATGCATAATCTAAAAAACTATAGGAAGCCACGAAGAGCTGGGAGTCTCTACATAAAAATGGCGGCAGTTAGAAAAAAGAAGTGCTAAAATGCACTTCTATCACCGACCATTTTTGTAGCTTCATATTCCTCTCCAAAAGGCGCTAGAAAGCTGTGTTTCGGATTTGTGACTCACAATTAATTTATTAAATCTTTTGATATCGAATTGAAAAACTTTCAGCCAGGCACCTCCCTCGCCACCTTTTGCCCAAAGTTTGAAAATACTAAAATTGAATTTACTGAATTATCCCAGTGCATCAAGAAATGCCCCAGATACCAAATTTCTGCTCTTTATATATATATATATATATATATATATATATATATATATATATATATATATATATATATATAATCTCTTGATAATTATTAGCAATAACAGGCTGGTTGAATCTTAAAAAACTCGATTTTATTAAAAAGTTGACGTTTCACTACGACATTCGTAGTTTTTCAAAAACTACGAATGTAGTAGTGAACTTTTTAATAAAATCGAGTTTTTTAAGATTCAACCAGCCTGTTATTGCTAATAATTATCAAGAGATTAAAAATAGATCACAGGCAACAACAATTCGAATGAATATATATATATATATATATATATATATGTGTGTGTGTGTGTGTGTGTGTGTGTGTGTGTGTGTGTGTGTGTGTGTCTGTGTGTGTGTATACATCAAACAAAAATTGGATAATTATCCAGGAGGTCTAAAACGAATAAAAAACAACACAAGCACTTCAAATCAAATCAAATTAAAATGAAAATATGCATTGCCGTTAGAATTATACAATTCATTGACAAAGCAAAAAAGATAAGAACTAACCAATGTAAAACATTAGAACTAAAAGCACATTTCCATACAAAATATATGCCAACTTTATATTTTTAACAATAGAACTATTCCCGAAACCGGAGTAAGTGTCAAAATCTGTTTTATTCATTTTCGATCGTAGCTGATCCCTGTGCTATTCAATTTGGTCATATCTATCAATGCTCAGAATAATAGTCCTCTACAAAGTAAGGTCTATCAAGAAAATAAGATTTTGTTCATTTCCGTAAATTGGCTAAAGAAGTTATAGATTTTAATTAATCTGGAAGGTGGTTGTGAATAATCTAAGTATTGTAAATGATGGACATTTTTGTTTACTCAGAGGAAGGTATAGGAAGGTGAACATGATGTCCCGAAGATCTAGTGAAATACCCGTGCTGTGGCATGAAGGGTACGGCATGAAAATACTTATGAATCAAGCACACAAACTCAAGTAAATATAAAGCATGAAGCTTTAAATTTCTAAATAATAGGCGAAAAATATGCAGCAAGTAATTTTCTTCGATACTTATGTATATATTAGAGTTTTTGGAGAAGGTTGAAACAATTTTGTGGTATAACATTTTTCTCGAACCGCTTCTATAGATTTCATGTTTTTTCGTGGTTTCTGAGGTTTTGCACAACTCCTCGTCTTCTGTTGATTGAGTTAGCGGATTGAAATTTGGTACGTGGATTGAGTAGATGTTAACCCAATACCAACTAGAACTCAAAGAGGATTAAAAAATTTAATTTTTTTAAATAGACTGGTTGTTGAGTGTTCAGCAAAGACTGAACACTGAAATTTTGGAAAAAAATAAATTTCAGTCCGCAGAAAAATAGCGTCCCATTTTTGGGACGATGGCTAAAAGGGGATAAAATAATATATTTAGAAAAACCAAGACAAAAGGGACTTTCAGCTGCTTTAATAACAAAATGTGTTCAATAGACTCACATAAATTATATACAGAACAAATTTTAATAAAAACTTTTTGGTAAAAAAAATCATTTTTTATGCGATGGTAGAAAGCAGATATCTTGTAGTCGAACATTGCACTCTCCACAAATTCTGGTGGTTTTTTTTTCACAAAATGCTCATCCCTTTTTTTCTTTATAGAAACAACTAAATGACCCATTTGGTCATATCTTATGTCCACACTTGCTCTTCCTCCCATCAATTTGAACTTTTGAGGGCGTGGTCTCATTTCTTACGTACTTCTAGCAGAGTAGCCATTTCTTGGTGATTTTCAATCTGGTAAAGTCTCCAAGTATTTGTCACCGATATATCTAACACTTGGGTGAATAAAGGCCACCACCATTTCCCTGAACGAATTCTTGTTCGGTAAAGGGACACTTACTTGTCTAACATATCTACTCCGCCCATATGCGAATTGTATTCTTGTATCAATTTTACGATGGAGTATTGTCACTATTGCAATGGAATTCTCGCCGTTTGTGCTATTTTATTTAGTCCACTTCACTATTTTTTCTGATAATGGTTCGTCGTCACTCTCGAACTCGGATTCGTCAGCAGGGTTAGAAGTAAACAATTCCATAGTACCTGTAACATCCACTATTTCTTCTCCTTCTAGGTCATTCTCTTCAAAATTTTCTGTGTCGGTTAGAATATCCGGGTCTGAAGGAATTATTGCTACAATAATATTTTCAATATCCATATCTTTCCAAAATTTCGGATCTTCAAATATGATGTCAATGTCACGGACAGTTATACATTTTCTGCTACTCATAATTATCACTTCCAGCCAATGCCCCAAAATTGGGACAACAAAATTAGCAACAATTTGGCAACAGATAATGATATGAGTCAGTTCAATTCCGTTCCGTATCGAAAAAAAGACTATTGAACAATAAAACTGCAATGGTATAATTATAATTTTCTCGACAGAAATATATTGAAATCACTATAACGTATGACAACCCCAACGCGCCAGGCAAGTGCCGACTTGTTGAGTCAGTCTAATTTCTGTTATTGTTCCTGTGAGACATCTGACTATAAATATATGAAGTACCTACTTACTTTGACCTAAATGACATTATCAAATACTCTAGTTTACTGTGATAGCTTTGAAGGAATCTGGCAAAAATGGCGCGTCCCATAAATGGGACGTTGGCTGGTGTTGGGTTAATGAAGTGGGCTATTGGGGTGTTCAATGTTTTTTGTCACCGACGCAATTTTTATGTTGAAATTTGAAGATTTCCGAGCAATGCGGCATCTCTACAACCACTCCAAGTTCAGCCAGAAAGCTGAAAATTTGTAAGTGAATTCGGTTGATGTAATGGTGGGTATTTACCAAAGAAAAGTTGCCAACTTTTGTGTTGTCAACACGTATTGGTGACAAAAGTTTCTGTAATTACTCTGTGTTAGCAACAGAGTTTGTAAACAAATGTTGGAAATCCTGTTTCCGTTTTTGGCGGTAAACATCAAAAGAATACTCCTGTAGCAAATATTTTTTCGCTCTTTGGATACACTTTCAATTGAGAACATTTGCTCGAAACAGAAGCATGTCTCTTAATGTCACGTGGACGAACGAATTAGCTTGCATAATATCATCGTCGGTCAAAGACATTGCCGATGGTGAAGACAGCTTGTTGTCAACTGAAATGTTTCTAATATTGTTTTCAACTCGGTGTAGACATAATGGAAACAGAAGTTGCCGACTTTTAGGAAAGTTTCAAACAATTGAGCTACAGTTCCACCGGAGGAACATTGAGGAACTTTTTCGTTGCTGCTGCGTGTTTCCGTTAATTTTCCAAAATGTTCCTAAATGTTCCTTAAAATTTCTTTTTTCGGCAACAAATGTTGACTGTTCCTACTTGTCGCCGGTTTCCATTTTGAGCGGTAAACTTCAAAAAAAAAATAGCAGAACGATTAAATATATAGCTACGGTTCCACCGGAGGAACATTGGTTCCAAAATGTTCCAAAATGTTCCTTAAAATTTCTTTATGTTTCGGCAACGAATGTTGATCGTTTCTACAAAACAATATGCAACTATTGACAATTTCAGTTGCTTCAGTGGAAACAAGAAATTTACGTATGTTGCCATAAGTTTCTACCTATGGCAACAAAGAGAAACATTTAGCAACAAAATGTTCCTCTGGTGGAATAGTAGCTTTAGAAATACTTTGTTGGCAACGATTTCGGTGGATGCCCACCATAAGAGAGGTGCTATTTGTGGGTCTGAAATGTTTTCTGAATACGTTACTAGTATTTGATCTGTTGCTAGAGATAGATTCCGTATAAGTTTATGATATTAATACACCGCTCAAAAAAATTTCGCTTGTTGTTATTAACAAATGGAAATTATATTCTCATAATTGATTTGCATTTTATTTTAGTGATTTGTTAAAAAAGAAACGTAATTATACCCATTTTTTCGAGATATGTTCAATATTTCACAGCAAGTATAAAAAATAGAGTGATTATAAAAATATTTATATTTAGGTTTTATGTTGTGGCAGGCTTAGAGCGCTTCAATGAGCAACGGCATGACAGTTTGTAGTTGTTGAATTCATTATCAGTCAAAATGAGAAATCTTAGCGAGATAGAAGTCGCTCGTGCTATAGCTTTAATTGAAAATGCTGTTAAAATTCGACAAGTAGCAAGAAATTTTAATCGCAGTCCGTCAGTCATTAAACGTGTGTACGATCGCTATAGAGAGACAGGACTATATAAAAGACGAACAAGACAAGGTCGAAAGCGAAAAACTACACAAATTCAGGATCGATATTTAGTACTTTCTTCTTTGCGGAAACGGATAGCGACAGCAAAAGATGTTGAAATTACACTTAGGATGGCTTTCAGGTAACCATTTCTGATGACCAGACTGTTAGAAACAGGTTACGGGAAGCACATTTAAAACCAAGAAGGCCGGTGAGAAAACCTGTTTTAACACGACATCATGAAATTATGCGATTAGACTTTGCTCGTCATCATTTGAGATGGCAACTCCGACAATGGAGACCAGTACTGTTTACAGACGAATCAAGATTCCGTCTAACTTGTTGTGATGGCCGGGTGCGTGTATATAGACGCCATAATGAACGATACTCCGCTGCTGCTATACAAGAAGTATCCAGATTTGGAGATGGTTCGGTAATGGTCTGGGGTGGAATAAGTTTGGAGGAAAAACCCGATCTCGTAGTGATACCAGGAAGTCTTACAGCTGCAAGATATATTGATATCATTCTGTCAGATCACATTATTCCTGCAGCATATGGTATAGGTCCTGATTTTTTTATGCAGGATAATGCAAGGCCTCATACTGCTGCGATTACTATAGATTTTCTTAACGCGCATGAAATTCGTAAAATGGATTGGCCAGCGATAAGCCCTGACCTTAATCCAATTGAACACTTATGGGATATACGTATTCGACATCGTCCAAATCCTCCTCAAACCCTTCAGCAACTAACAGAAGCCCTGGTCGAAGAGTGGGACAGTATGCCACAGGAAGACATTCGAAGGCTCGTGAGGAGTATGCCAAGAAGATGCCAAGAAGTATTTCGTGCTGCTGGAGGGCACACGCGATACTGAAGCCCATTGGGTGTCAGATAGCGGAACATTAGTATTGAAAAATCTCTTCATTTCATTTTGTTATTCGCACTTTTTTTAAATTATTAATCTTAGTTTACGAACGAAGAATTAGTTGAAGGTTCTACAAATCGATTTATTAGAAGCAAATATGTGTCTTTAAGAATATAAATGTTCATCTGTATATAACTATTACTTCATAAGTTACAAGGTTATTCAAAAGTGTTCCTCTAATTTTTTTGAGCAGTGTAGTACTAGTTCTGTGAAAGTTCATACTAGTGTACGATATAAATAATGATCGTAAAAATTTAAGTAGACATTGGAAAAAACACAGCAGTTTCATACATGACAAAAAGTAAATAACGAAAATTCTTCAATAATTTAAAAAATCATCAAACAACTTTCCATTCTGCGTTTTCGAATTAAGCGGCGAATTGTTGTTAGTTTCCAATATCTTTGCTGATAGGCGCTCTGGGTTTTTATCCAGATAGTCTGACAGCGATTTGTATTGGGGAACAATTCGAAAATTTGTTAATTTACCCCGGGTCGAATAAACTGCACTGATGAGATCTAATAAGATAGAAACACCTATATACAGATTTTAAGTCGGGGTGACTTGACGATTTCTATAATTCACTGTCGGATTGTGAATGTATAATTCTCGTCGAGGAATACATATAACCAGCTCGTTTGGAAAGTGGATTGATAATTTTTTAAATTATTGAAGAATCGGTTTTGTTCACTTTATGTAATATATTATATCGACCATGGTCAACTTGTACTTTTTCATGATTCGTTTCAAATTCATACTACCAATATCAAACAAATATCATTCAAATGTGAAAATTTGATGAATTATCGTCGAACTACGACAACTGGGCGACCACTAATATAATATAAGCCAACAAATGATCTTAATATCTCCCATGCTTCGTTATTTCGAAAACATACCGAGAAATGATGGAATATTTCGGTTGATGCAAGAAACATCATTATCTAAGTATGAATCGTGCCTTCCAGAAAATATCATCGATAATCCTGGCAAACAACTCATCAGACATAATTCCAAGTCTAACTTTGTACCAGAATCAACAATATTTTTACTCATTGATGTTATTGTCAACATCACAACGGAAATAAAAAATTTCATCAGCAGTGAGGTCACAGCTATCGCAAATACATTTCGTTTAGCACCGCCTTGGAAAATCCCCTTTTTAGGGATAGTTTATTCACCAGTTCTCGTCTTCATGATAATCCCCACTTTTTCGCAAACCGAAGGCTTAAATTGTTATTACTATCTTGATGTTTTCTTTGACGGGATTTATCTTCGTAAACTATTAGAATGACATTTTCGATTATTTTACACGATTAATTGTGCTCAATTTCATGATTTTACTCGAAAACTTCGCACCATGTTGTTTTCAGTTCACGATGCACGGACCGTGATCTGAAGCATAGATCGATAACATCCAGACTGCGGTTTCATTCTTGAAATTCTTTATTTATACCGTGATTTTAACCTCAAGAATTTTTTGATGCTTTCAATGTGCGAAAGACACATCGACTTGTCGTTTTTTTTTTATCTGAGAGTCTTGATTTTTCATCTCTGATTCCTCATCAGTGACAAACTTTTTTCAGCAGAAATTTTCTAACAGTTCCTCCATTTCATATCAAATTGAATATATTTCTTTGTGGGGGACAAAAGCACTCAAATACTTATTTACAATAAGCAATATTTCACTTATATACGACTCAGGCTGCATTTTTGGATGACACATTTTCGGCAAAAAGACAGAGAAGAAATTTTTTTTTTGTCGTATTTTCTTCAGAAACTATTGACTATGGCACTGTATCAAAATAGTGGGGCGAGGGAGGAGTTTAAATCCACTTTATACCTCCTGGACCACGATTTTTGAGTTTTTTTTTTATTTCAGATATATATATATATATATATATTTATATATATATATATATATATATATATATATATATATATATATATATATACAGGGTGATTCTTAAGTACGTGTAGAAAATTAAGGAGCATGTTATTGACGTCAAAATACGAAGAAAAGTTCATATAAATATATGTGCGCAATTTATTCGTTTCTGAGATACAGAGTGACAAATTGAATTCTTATTTTTGTTTTTTGTGAATAAATTCCAAAGTCATTGTGATATTCTAGTAAAATTTGGTATCCGGGAGTATTTTTTAATGACAGTATCAAATTTGATGTTAGTTTGTCTCTTTCGTGGGGGTGGCGCCACCTACGTGTCTTTTCAGTCGTTTTCAATGTCATAACTTTTTTGGACGTACCTGTACCACGTTTTCTAGTGAAAAAATCGATTTTTGACTTTGAAATTCATTCACAAAAAACAAAAATAAGAATTCAACATTGACACTGTATCTCATAACAAATATGTTTATTTCTTATATTCTTATTTCTTATATATATATATATATATATATATATATATATATATATATATATATATATATATATATATATATATATATATATATATAATCTCTTGATAATAATTAGCAATTACAGGCTGGTTGTATCTTAAAAAACTCGATTTTATTAAAAAGTTGACGTTTCACTACGAAATTCGTAGCAGAGGATTTTGTTTGTTATACTTTTTTCATCTCCAAATTTTCAATCCAATGCTTAGCTACGCCGTTCTGATGAGGACCAAAGAGTCCGAAACACGTGTCAACGGCTGCTTCCATATAAGCGTTCTATACCGATAATTCTGCTCTACTTTTTTAATATTTTCCCGCGACTAATTTCTTTGTTGTTAGATAAATAGTAACCTATTATTATTTTTTTCGAACATTACGTGGGTAAAGGTTTCTGTAGTTTCCCTTACCTTCTAATGATAACAATTTTGAATGTTAATATTAGACTGAATAGCACATAATAAATAACAAAGAACAACCACATCCGAAAAAATTTTAACAAAACAAGTCGTCTTTGTCTGTTCAGGCTTTTACAAATCAATAAATGTCGAAGAAATTTCAATTTTTTCGAATTTCGTAGTGAAAAGTCAACTTTTTAATAAAATCGAGTTTTTTAAGATTCAACCAGCCTGTAATTGCTAATAATTAACAAGAGATTAAAAATAGACGTGAGGCAAGTACGAATTGGAGGTTTCAAATGTTTTCTTGCTTTGTGCATCTATCTCTTCAGTTCCCAACGTCTACTACTAACGGCTTTCGTATTAGTGTCGCAGTGTTTGTAGATATTTTGACTTTCAATCCAGTTAATATATATATATATATATATATATATATATATATATATATATATATATATATATATATATATATATATATATATATACAGGGTGAGTCTTTGATATGGGAAAGCTTGATTGCACCTACACCGTTAATGATATCGAAACGCCTACTGCGCCACCGTAAGTTAAAAAATATCAAGAATACGAATCAGCTGTTACATAATTTATTGGGATCTGACATGGAGGCGGAGCTTAGGTGATAACGTCGAAACATGGCGTCTCAAAACCAACTTTCAATAAGAGTTATATGAGAGATTTGAAAGTTTATTGAGTTTTTTCCTGTAACAGTGTTAGTTTCCAGAGTTTCCAGTGAAAGTGTGAAGCTATATGTAGGTGAAAATTTACTCTAGCGAGAATACAGAGAAGGTGATCGGCTGGAAAGATCCAGATTCATAATAAAATGTAGTAAAAATTAAGAGAATTCGAGGCCTGGTATCATCAACTCTACTGCTTTTTGTTTATCTATTTTGATTTGATTTGTAAAAACCTATTCTAAATCAACTGTATTTGTGATATAAAACTATTAATTCGAGATTTTTTATGTAGCAATTTTATAATCGGCCAGATATGATGGGCAATTATCAATAAACATATTTCGAAACTTTTTATTGATGATTCTTTATCCAACTGTGAATTTTTTTTATTATTCGACATTTTATTATATCTGAGAGAACTTTGGACAAAATATATTTAAAATTTCTCGAAAAACATTTATTCAGTAGCATACATGGATTCAATGAGAAATCATAATGTTTCATATAATCAAATGTAGTTTTAATAATGAAACACCATCAATCATAATGTAACTCAAGATGTATTAATAATGAATATACCGAGGAATATACAAAGAAAATCTTTTTCATTCCGTGTGTATTCTTATTACCTATAACTAACTTCATTCTAATAACCATCATATTCATAAATTTGTTACTCCATCATTTCACTTGATCTTCCATGAATCTGTCATCTTCTAAGATCGGAGAGGACTTATTTATCGAACCACATATCACTGTAATAATTTCCTCTAATAAAACCAATAAATGTTCAGGCAACACAGATCCAACAATTCTAAATGTTTTAGCTGCAGCATCTGGAATTTTCATTAATAATGAGAACTAATCTAAGTTTCAATCAATTCTTTTGTAAAATGCAAAGAACACACCGTCATTCTTGGAATTGTGTGATCCTCTTTCAGATTGATTTTCCATGCCTTCAATAAATCAATCTTTTCCCTTTCTCCAAAATGATTTTCTCTCAATAAAAAATATTTGTTTGGCTTCGGAAACCGATGAAAGCAAATACTTGCATTTGTATATGCTTTAGAATTACAATTTTTCACGCTACAACAACCTCTAGACTTGCTGATTCTACGTTTTGCAAAATTAACACTTTCCAATATTCACCTTCTGCATCCTTATTTGTAATGAATCAAAAACTTGACATACAATTACTGCATATGTTGACGTTGGAAATGAGAACTTCATCCATCTGGCCGCCAGAGTTCGCCAGCTGACATGTCAGATCCCAACCCAATACCTGCCATCATTTAGATAGCTTATTAAATTGCAAATTTAATTCTATCTTTGTATTAACAATCAAAATAAGTTAAAATCGAATAAATTGACTGTCACGTCGTACAATCCTTATAACCTAATTCTTTAAATTCGTTCTAGTTTCTACGTGACTTAACGGATATTATTATACCTACACAGTCATATATTCGGTTAGCGACCCGGATCGCGACCATTACACGTTAATTCCAATTTCATATTCATCCGCATCTCCGTGTACCGAACGAACATAATTAACACTAAAATAATCCTTAGCATTAACCGTGCATTAGTGTTGAGTAGGACATACAAGAGGCAGTACATTTGTCCCGTACATGACGTCAAAATGTAAGAGCGGCTCAACATTTTATATTGTACTGCTTCAAATTTTATGACGCGGGTGTCGCGCTAGGCGCTACTTACTTTCCGTCTCCGTAAAACTATAGGATGAAGACAAAGAGGAAGTGAGACGCATGCTACAAATTTATTGCATTATTGCTTTTCGAGTCTCGTCGAGCGATAAGGAAATATCCTATGAGGCACGTATTGAAGCGACTGTTTTGCTTTTGAATATCCTAACCCTTCAAAATATATTAATTGTTTATATTTTTATTTACCTACTTACAAACAATATTCACTATGCTAATCGTTTCATATCACTTTGCGATACTGATTATTAATATATCATCAATCAGAGTTCAGACTGTAACTATTGTACTGCAATAAAATCAAATGTCATATTCGTACTCGTAACTTCAAACGTATCGCCGAGCTTCAGTACGCCTCGCGTCATTTGAAGTGGGACATTGTACTGGCTCAGTACAAAAAAGAGGCTACTCTTACAAACTCATTTTCATGTCGTGTCCTACCCAACACTACCGTGCATCGACTACGGTTCCATATCTCCGAATATAACAGAGATGTTCCACGGTTTTCCCAACAATTCCTTAACCTAGATCTCGGAGGCGCGCAATTCATCGAATTCACACTGATAGAGCGAGTTCAAAGCAAAATCAGAAAGCTGTTTAGAGTTAAATTGGGGAACGTTTCTCGCGTCGGATGTAGAAGGTGAGGGTAACTAAAATTGATTAGAAGATCAAGAATCAACTGATGTTAACGAAAATGGGAACGCACATAAAGGCACTTACGGGATTCTGTATATAATTCGAAACATCTAAATGTTTACGAGTAGGTACCTCATCTTCATTGTATCTACGAATTGGGTTGGAATATTGGCAAAATGTATTATAGAATTTGGAATTTCTGTTACGTAGAACAGTAAACTTTTTCCGTCATATTTTGCCAGAAAATAATAGACTATTGCATTGTTATATATATATATATATATATATATATATATATATATATATATATATATATATATATATATATATATATATATATATATTTATTCGAATTGTTGTTGCCTGTGATTTATTTTTAATCTCTTGATAATTATTAGCAATAACAGGTTGGTTGAATCTTAAAAAACTCGATTTAATTAATAAATTGACGTTTCACTATGACATTCATAGTTATTCAAAACTTTTGAAAAAAATTAATCGCCTCCGTGGCAAAGTTTGACCAAATCTCCCATACCGGAGAGTTCGAACAATAAACCACAAATAAGTGATTTTCTTCCATAACAGAGGATTTTATTTATTAAACTATTTTCATCTCCAAATTTTCAATCCAATACTTAGCTACGCCGTTCTGATGAGGACCAAAGAGTCCGAAACACGTGTCAACGGCTGCTTCCATATAAACGTTCTATACCGATAATTCTGCTCTACTTTTTTAATATTTTCCCGTGACTAATTTCTTTCTGTTAAATAAATAGTACCCTATTATTATTATTTTCGAACATTACATAGGTAAAGGTTTCTGTAGTTTCCCTTGCCTTCTAATGATAACAATTTTGAATGTTAATATTAGACTGAAAGAATTTTTAACAAGACAGATCAATCTTATCTATAAAATTTTTTCAAGTCAATAAATGTCAAAGAAATTTTCAATTTTTTTCAAAAGTTTTGAATAACTATGAATGTCATAGTGAAACGTCAATTTATTAATTAAATCGAGTTTTTTAAGATTCAACCAGCCTGTTATTGCTAATAATTATCAAGAGATTAAAAATAAATCACAGGCAACAACAATTCGAATAAATAATTAAATATTGCTAGCTGAAAATATGGCAATGATCCCAAACTACATTGTTTTATATTGTAAGTACCCTTTTTCATTTTAAAAAATTTGAAATTCTAAATAAAAATTTTCATTAAAAACGGCTACTTCCATATAAACGAACTATACCGATAATTTTTACTTTACTTGTTTAATATTTCCCAAAACTAATTTGCTTTTTTAATGTTAATTTACTCTTTCTGAGATCTCTCGGATGGAATTAATCGCCTCCGTGGCAAAGTTTGACCAAATCTCCCATACCGGAGAGTTCAAACAATAAACCACAAATAAGTGATTTTCTTCCATAACAGAGGATTTTATTATAAAAATTTCATTAAAAACGGCTACTTCCATATAAACGAACTATACCGATAATTTTTGCTTTACTTGTTTAATATTTTCCCAAAACTAATTTTCTTTTTTAATATTAATTTACTCTTTCTGAGATCTCTCGGATGGAATTAATCGCCTCCGTGGCAAAGTTTGACCAAATCTCCCATACCGGAGAGTTCGAACAATAAACCACAAATAAGTGATTTTCTTCCATAACAGAGGATTTTATTTATTAAACTATTTTCATCTCCAAATTTTCAATCCAATACTTAGCTACGCCGTTCTGATGAGGACCAAAGAGTCCGAAACACGTGTCAACGGCTGCTTCCATATAAACGTTCTATACCGATAATTCTGCTCTACTTTTTCAATATTTTCCCGTGACTAATTTCTTTCTGTTAAATAAATAGTACCCTATTATTATTATTTTCGAACATTACATAGGTAAAGGTTTCTGTAGTTTCCCTTGCCTTCTAATGATAACAATTTAGAATGTTAATATTAGACTGAAAGAATTTTTAACAAGACAGATCAATCTTATCTATAAAAATTTTTTCAAGTCAATAAATGTCAAAGAAATTTTCAATTTTTTTCAAAAGTTTTGAATAACTATGAATGTCATAGTGAAACGTCAATTTATTAATTAAATCGAGTTTTTTAAGATTCAACCAGCCTGTTATTGCTAATAATTATCAAAAGATTATATATATATATATATATATATATATATATATATATATATATATATATATATATATATATACAGGGTGATTCATTAATACGTGTAAATATTTTAACGGGAGAATTTTGAGCCCAAAATATGAAGATCTAACCCAATTTGCTCATAAAAAATATTTCTCCTCACTGAGTTACAGGGTGTTTTATTTCGATTATTAAAAATGAATTTTGTTCATTACTTCAATGCTGCTTGATATTTCTTTATGATATTTGGCAGTAAGTTAAAGTAGTTTGGGACACATCAAATAATAGTAAAGAAGACTTTCTTGCTATCACCAGTGGCGTACGGCAGGGGCACGGGAAGAGTTCTCGTTTCCTAAATTCTACGACACTGGCAGAATTGTCATTTTAGTATAATTTTTCGATTCTCCTATATTTTCTCTGTAAATAAGGTATTTTTTTCTTCGTAACGCTAGAGCCACTATTTTTCGAGATATTTAACGTTGAACATATGGCTGCACAATTCCTTTGATTTTTATGTACGAGTCATATCGGGTTTTTTGTCATACGATTGCATGTATTTAAATTGAAAAAAAAAATTATTAGGTATTTTTTTTATATTTATAATAATATTAACAAACAATTTAAAACATAACAACTACAAAAATATCCAGCGCTACATAAAAAAAGTTCAAAATAAATACTTAAATATGAAGATCTTCTTTACAAATTTTGGAAGAATATCAAATTTATGAACAAAACTTAAAAACAATTTACAACAAATGTTCAATGTGATCTCCGTTTACCTCAATAAGTTTATTCATTCTTTCGTTGAACGATCTTCTAACTTTAAAAAATATATTTGGCTGATTCGCAATAAAATTAGCGGAATTTACAATTTGCTGCCATAGTTTCCTGGCGAGTATTTATTGTTTGGGAGTATACCAGTGATTTCATATGCCCCCAGAAATAGAAATCTAATGGATTACAATCGGGACTTCGAGGCGGCCACGGAAATTCACTACCTCTGCCAATCCAACGATGAGGAAATTTATTATCTAGATAATTCCGCACTATTGATGTATAATGGGGTGGTGCTCCATCGTGCATGAACCACATGTCTCTCCTTTGGTTAAGTGGCAATTTTTCTAGCTCATCGAAAAGTTTAGTTTGTAGAAACTCCAAATACGAATTACCATTTAAATTTTCAGGTAGTTCATATGGACCTAACAAACGGTCTCCGAGTATACCGCACCAAACATTAATTTTAAACTCGCGTTGAAAATGTGACTCACAATATAAATGAGGATTTTCAGTATCCCAACTGTGGCTATTCCTCCAGTTAAATATTCCTCTCCGTGTACAAGTAGCTTCGTCGCTAAAGATAACATTTTCATAAAAGTTCAGATTTTCATTTTTTTTATTTGCCATCGACTGAGCGAAATTCAATCTTGCAGGAAGATCTCTTGGTAATAAGTTTTGTACTGGAGTAAAATGGTAAGGTTTCAAATTTCCCTTTTTCAGTATTCTAAAAACTGTAGATTGGCTTACCCCAGTCATTGAAGATAAGCGACGAGTGCTAAGTTGTGGATTTTCTGCAATTCTCACTAATATGTCATCTTCCTGATCTACAGAAATATGTTTAGGTCGGCCCACATCACGTTTTGATGATTGGGCTGAACTCTATCTGGATACATTTCTCCATATCTTTGAGTAGCAGCAAGACAGGAATAATTTTCTTGTGCATAAACACAAAGCATATCGCGCATTTCAGTATTACAAAAAACATTAGGGCGCTGCATCTTCACTTAATCTGCTTTTAAAAATTTATAACAGTCACAATCTTCATAGATAATATTGTCAACAACTGTCAGTTGTGACACCATCCTACTAGATCAAAATAATTATTTAAGACTTCCTCATATCTATTTCCAAATAAATGTGAACTGCATCTATTATGACATTAGACACATGCATAATAATTACTTAATTAACAATTCTATTACAAAAACACCAACATGATTGATACATAATTAAAATCAAAGTAATTATGCAGCCATATGTTCAACGTTAAATATCTCGAAAAATAGTGGCTATACTCCCAAACGAGAAATACTAGCCAGGAACTATGGCAGCAAATTGTAAATTCCGCTAATTTTTTTGCGAATCAGCCAAACATATTTTTTAAAGTTAGAAGATCGTTCAACGAAAGAATGAAAAAACTTATTGAGGTAAACGGAGAGCATATTGAACATTAATTGTAAATTGTTTTCAAGTTTTGTTCATAAATTTGATATTCTTCCAAAATTTGTAAAGAAGATCTTCATATTTAAGTATTTATTTTGAACTTTTTTTATGTAGCGCTGAATATTTTTGTAGTTGTTATGTTTTAAATTGTTTGTTAATATTATTATAAATATAAAAAAAATACCTAATAATTTTTTTTTTCAATTTAAATACATGCAATCGTATGACAAAAAACCCGATATGACTCGTACATAAAAATCAAAGGAATTGTGCAGCCATATGTTCAACGTTAAATATCTCGAAAAATAGTGGCTCTAGCGTTACGAAAAAAAAAAACCTTATTTACAGAGAAAATATGAGAGAATCGAAAAATTATACTAAAATGACAATTCTGCCAGTGGCGTAGAATTTAGGAAACGAGAACTCTTCCCGTGCCTCTGCCGTACGCCACTGGTGATAGCGAGAAAGTCTTCTTTACTATTATTTGATGTGTCCCAAACTACTTTAACTTACTGCCAAATATCATAAAGAAATATCAAGCAGCATTGAAGTAATGAACAAAATTCATTTTTAATAATCGAAATAAAACACCCTGTAACTCAGTGAGGAGAAATATTTTTTATGAGCGAATTGGGTTAGATCTTCATATTTTGGGCTCAAAATTCTCCCGTTAAAATATTTACACGTATTAAT
>JARQZK010002167.1:565000-625000 GCA_030704885.1 Cynegetis impunctata | reverse complement strand
TCTCGGTGAGTTTCTAAATACCGTGAAATTTTGAAACAAAGTATATATTTATAGTAATTACCTCTGATAACATCATAAATTCAAGATCTAACAGACATAGCTTCTCTCACAGAAATGTATATATATATATATGCATTAATTGATTTTCCAACAGCACCTATATTCAGTATAATGGTTCATTCTCTAAATATACAAGTGGTTATTCCAACTGTTTGCTTATTCTAGCCAACAATAATAGAGAACGCGCATGCATAACAAATATCCAGAAATAGCAATATTCATGAACGTAATAGTATGATGTCAATAGGAGCAAAAGTCATTGTATCCATTTCAGGAATCTCAAAGATAACATTTCGATTCTAAATACGGACTAAACATATGCAACTGATCGATTACAACCAAGAGAAGAAACATAGTATATACCTAGCGATAATAGTATGTGCCATTTCGAGGGACTGATTTCGTGAATGCGATGAAAATTTATAGCAAACAGTGAAGATAAGCGCGTGCTATTCAAATTAATGAAGTTACTAACTTCGTTGAGTACACAACCACGAAAGTTTCAATGAATCTTATTCCACTATATAACCGGATATTGAAAAGTCGAAAGAACGCAGAGAAATTAATCAGTGTCCTTTCACATAGAATTATTATTATTCACAGTTTGTGTTGGTTAAAAAAATAGACTA
Source organism: Cynegetis impunctata (assembly GCA_030704885.1). NCBI lineage: Eukaryota > Metazoa > Arthropoda > Insecta > Coleoptera > Coccinellidae > Cynegetis > Cynegetis impunctata. The sequence goes on along the minus strand of JARQZK010002167.1, from coordinate 624,311 downwards.
TTGAACAGTATCGACGTCAAAAGTGGGGTGCGCGAGTCGTTTTTAAATCTGTTTTAGACGGCCTAGACGACGATTTTCGAGTATTTTTGTCTGATAAATATATAAATCAGAATTCTTCGTGTTATCGAGACACGTCCATAGCAATAAAATGAAGTGAACTAGGACATTTATTTGAAACTAATCAAACAAACCTCCTAGCGGAGCTGGTTATACGAGTTCACGAAACATCGAAATATCCACATATACTTTTAGACGGTAAATGTTAGAAATATTAAGTTGTTTATCACAATCAACGGAAATGATAGAAGGACTTTTTCGCCCTTATTTGGGGCTAATCAGTATCATCCATCCATCGAAAGTGATAACCAACCAAATATTTCAAACGTTCTTATATTTTCCTTCTAGTTACATAATGGTATATGAATATGACACAACGCCACCATATATATATATATATATATATATATATATATATATATATATATATATATATATATATATATATATATATATATTTATATATATATATATATATATATATATATATATATATATTTATATATATATATATATATATATATATATATATTATATATATATATATATATATATATATATATATATATTATATATATATATATATATATATATATATATATTTTATATATATATATATATATATATATATATATATATATATATATATATTTATTTTTTTTATATATATATATATATATATATTTATATATATATATATATGGTGGCGTTGTGTCATATTCATATACCATTATGTAACTAGAAGGAAAATATAAGAACGTTTGAAATATTTGGTTGGTTATCACTATATATATATATATATATATATATATATATATATATATATATATATATATATATATATTTATATATATATATATATATATATATATATATATATATATATATATATATATATATATATATATATATATATATATATATATATATATATATATATATGTATATATGTATATAGGGTGATTTACGTAGGCCGTGCATTTCACTTTTTTCAACTTGCTGTTGAATTAGAAACTTGAAATTCGGTAGGCTGTCATAATCTGTCATCTCCAATCTACCTTACATAGTCTTCTTAGTCCTTCAGCTATACAGGATATACCAAAAGTCGGTACCAACTGTCTTATTTTGAATGGAAACTTGAATTTTTTTCAACATTGTTCGATTGGCCTTCAGATTATGCGTTTGGGCAACCTTAGTTATGTTATATTATCTATCACAGTTTTTGATATATTTTTATTCTTCTGAAAAAAATACCGCCGTAGTAGTTAAGGAAAAAGTGTGTAGCTCGTGCACCGTTTCAAATTAGAGAACCAAATTTGTGGAGCATTTAGCTGACAATTCTAGCTAACACCTGATGTCCCATCGATGATCCTGTTTTGTACCATATGGGCGCAGGCAATTTTCAAATATCGCATTAAAAATTGTCAAAACTCATTTTTTTTAAATGGCACCTACTATTTTTTTATTACACGATTCGAAAGAAAATTGAATTCATAAATAAGTTACCTTTTCCTATACCTACCTAACTTCAATTCCTATCGAGTTATTCAATCAAAATCAAGAAATGCCCACTTATTTCTTGCTTTTTGAAGTATGCCGTGGAAATAAAAGACAATTGTTTGAAGTTAATCAAAAACGTGGATTCCTATTCAATTACGCAAGAGAAATTATTATTAATGAACAAGAACATTCATGACATAACGCTTACGTAATTCAAGTTTAGTATGTCCACAATTTTCGTTAAAAAATTATATTGTTATACTTTCAATAGATTGCGTAGCACTTCTGATTTCGTTGGAATGGAGACTGTCTAAAGTTTGTTCATTCTCTCAAATCATCTATATTGTGAACTGGTGAAGAAAAGACCAATTCTTTTAAAATACTCCAAATATATAAATCTGAAGCAAACATAATTATTTTTCAATCGATAGAAATTTATCTCTGTCATACTCGGTAAGTTTGGATATTTTAAATTTAACTCACGGACAGTTAGCTGCATAAATTTTGAATCCAACTTCGTTTGGATAATTTTCCATTTTCGAATCAATTTTACTTAAAAATAATTAACACAACTCGTTTTTATTTTGACAGAATATCACCTTATTGTTTACAATTTTCTTTTATTTCCATAGCATTAAATTCAATTTTCTTTCGAATGGTGTCAAAAAAAGTTGTAGGTGACATTTGAACAAATAGAATTTTTGACAATTTTTGAATGCGCTATTTGAAAATCGCCTGTTCCCATATGGTACCAAATAGGACCATCGATTGGATATCAGGTGTTAGCCTGAGTTCATAACTGAATGCTTCACAAATTTGGTTTTCTATTTTGAAACGGTTTACGAGCTACACACTTTGCCCTTAACTACTACGGCGGATTTTTTTCAGAAAAATGAAAATATATCAAAAACTTTAATAGATAAAATGACATAACTTAGATTATCCAAACTTATAAACTGAAGGCCAATCGAACAACGTTAAAAAAAATTTAGGTATCCATTTAAAAGAAGAAAGTTGTTACCGACTTTTGGCATATCCTGTATACCTGAAGGACTGAGAATATTTTACGTAGAACGGACATGACTGATTATGGCAGCTTACCGAATTTCAAGTTTCTAATTCAACAGCAAGTTGAAAAAAGTGTAATGCACGGCCTACGTAAAACACCCTGTATATATATTATAAAATTTTTCTATAGTGCTTAGAGCTGAAAAACACTGTTTCAGGAGTTTTTTGCACTCACAACCCCTCTCGAATAGAGTAAGTGGTTTGAAGGTAACTAATTAATTTCTTTTGCCGCCGCAATTTTGATTTTAAAATGTCGAGCCTTCTTGTGGCTTTTCGAGCGTAAGGCTACTTCAACCACTCAAGTCAGAAGAATGAAAATTTAAATTGCATGTCCGTCTGTACGCATGCTCCAGCGGAAGAACGGTAAGAGATACAGCTTAGCTCTCACCAGAATCTGAACCTAGATGGTCCATATATCCTTAAAGTCGAAAACTCCGATGACCTATGAACTTCAGGTCGATTATGTGATCCAAGGGTATCCGCACAACGCGCCTGGATGGTCGTTGGAAGCCCAGATGGTAGAGTTAAAAACCGGTAAATTGTAGCTGGTCATACGGAAATCAACCCGTGAGGTGTGCAGATATGTGGTTAAAATGGATGATTCAAGTAGTGACACTGATGATTTCTATTTATTAGAAAACAATGCTACAAACTGGTTCTTACAACAGAAAGCTGAAAAAAGGTTTACGATACATCCTATTTATCAAAAAAGACAAGAATTTGGAGAATATCATCATTCATTCAAAGATTTGTGTGATTATCCCACTCTTTCGTATTTGAGAATGAAGCGGAATACTTTTTAGGACAAACAGTCCGATATAAACAACATCAACATTCTTTCAAAGTAAATTTAGAAATTTCAAATTTTACGAAACGCTTTTTAGATTGAAGTCACTCTTTTCCAGGCATATATAATATAAACATTTCACATACAGCTCCGGAAAGTAAGAAACCTAATATTTTAGAGTACATAGAAACATGTGAATATAATAAAAATAACCCAGTCAATTCGTTAAATGATCAAACAGATTAGCATTGTTAGCAAGCTCTTCATTTACATAGGTTAGAATTCGATAATACCAGTAATTATAATTTTTCAATTCCTTCCTGTGTATGCCTACTATGACCGACTCTGTAAAATGCAAAAATATTCATTCGCTTGCAAATGTAGTCGTACTACGAAACTGCTGTCGCAAACAATTTAATAAAAATGGTGATATAAAAATCAAAGTAAAGTGTTTCTCATTTATATTTAAGTAATTTATTATCACAAAGTACCCAACGGACAAATCCATCCAATATTCAGTATTTAATTTCCGAATACGAAAATATTTTAAAATTTCTACTTCTGAACAACACATATCACTTTTTCCACATCCATTCCGCATCCTGGTCGCTGGTAGCAGGTAGAATGTAAAATGTTGTTCTTCCAGCTACCAGCGAGATAGCCCGCTAGCATACAATCGACCGGACCTTCGCGTACGTACGGTACTCCCTGAGAAACTACGAAGATAATGCTTGCAGCCAGGCGACCAGCTAGGCTACCATCTACCATCCAGGCTCGTTATGCGGATACCCTTAGTATTATGGGATCATGTGATCTAAGTATCACGCTTCACGCTCACTTATGTGGCGTTGCTAACTTGGTTTTTTAGTTCGTCTCGTTCAACGTTCAATTTGTTTCTTAATTTGTCTCTGATTTTTTCAGGACACTAGAAGTTCCACAATCGACAAATGATTACCCATTATTATCTATCAGCTTCAAAGCTACAGATTCCTTTTTTGTGATAAAACAACTTTTTATGAAGTATTTGCGAACTCTACCAAAAACTTCAAATAGGACCTGTTCTTATATTTCCCAATTTTGCTGAAGTTTCCCATATTCTTTCTAATAACGCGGTATATAAGTCCTTCTTTCAAGCCTGCGGAGGTATTTAGGATCTGTCGCGATTAAACACGGTTCCGCTGGAAAATTCTCCTACCGTGCTTAAGAACGAAGTACGTTGCACTTGCTCACCCGCCCGCAGGGAGCGGATAAATCGACCGAGAATATTTCATCCCTTGCCGTACAGAGAGCGGGACACGAACGGAAACCAATATCTCCAAGAGTTCGGTGGCGGAACAGTCTTTTTGTACGGCACAAAAGAAAGAACGTATCGCCTCTGAAACGCCTGCGGAAGAGGCCCTCGGGAAATGCAACCTCGCCGATCTAGCAGGAGCGGGGATGAGGGTAGACAGACCCGGTCCCCAAGTAATCCCGACTCAATCTGGCCAGGTCTGCCGTTCGTATCGAGTCTGGCCGATCGGAAAATATCTCCTATCTATAGTCATTGACGTTAGTGTTATGCGGACTGAAAAAACAATATATTGCACCTCTGTTGCACAACCTTTATGTACCTTTCTTGGTATTCAATGTTCAATTAGATCATATCTTGAATTGAAAGATACGTTACTTGATGAAAATCCATTTACTTTTTTTGAAAAATCGTATTTTTTAATAATCAAATATATTTTAGAATCAAAACTTCAATATATAAATATTTATATAATGCAGTCAATGAAAGCAAGCGTACTCGTTTTCTTAAGCTCTAGCTTTCGAAAATCTTTATTTTTCCGTCTTCAGAAGCAGAAATTGAGGATTTGTTCACAGGAAATAATAATAATATCGAACATAATCAAATTAACAACAGGAGCATGGTGCAGTGACAAAAGCCAAAAACAATTCCGTTCAAAGACTTCACAGTTCTGAAAATCACACATGCGAGTGTGATTTTCGGAATACAATAAAATACCAAAAAACAATTTGAATGAAGCGAAAAACATGCTTTTATCTACCAAAAACTTTGACTGGATATGCCGGCGTCCACTGGTTTCGGCGGAATGTCAAATGTTTGTGGGGGAAACTACTGTCGAAATAAAATGGCCAACCAAATCCGTTCATAAACATCCAAAATAATGTCTTTCTTTTAGAACCTAGCTCCTTCATGCCACTTCTCCCATATATATATATATATATATATATATATATATATATATATATATATATATATATATATATATATATATATATATATATATATATATATATATATATATATATATATATATATATATATATATATATATATATATATATATATATATATATATATATATATATGCAGGGTGTCCAGAAATGATGAGCAAAAAATTCAGGGGAGAATTCTAGACCGAAATTAAATGGTACCTCTTCATATAAAATTTTTTCGAAAAATGATTATTAACGTAGTTACAGGGTGTTAAAGTTAGATTTTATTTACAGTTTTCTTGCTCTAAGTTTTGCTACGCTCATAATATTTCGACGAAATCTCGTATTGGGGGCTTTATCGGGATGAGGACAACAAATTTGCCTACCGCATTCTCGCATTTTGTAGAGGGCGCCACATACGAGCCTATACTTTCATTTAAATTGTCCCAACTTTTTTGAGTTACACTGTATACGACTTTTGACTGCATATTTTCATTCTACTAAACTTCTGACATGAAAAAGGTATACTACTTTTATTTCGATAAATCTTACCGTTTTCGAGTAAAACGCTAAAATAACATTGCTTGCATATGATGAATACGAAATCATTTTAATTTATTTTCAACATTTAACATAGCATCCTTTGAGAACGCTATGGTTGCCGTAGAAATGAGTTTGGGGAGAATTAGTTTTGACAGTTAGTAATTTTTTGAAAATTTGTTATCACCCAGGTGGTGGTCAGTGATAAATACTAAAGAAAAGTAGCGTACTCAACAAAGAAACAATGGTTTATTAATAAAATCATAAGGTTAACGAACGAAAAATTAAACATTCAAATCAAATGTTCAAAATGACGTCCTTCTTCTTCAATGCATAAATTAAGTCTTCTTAAAAAATTCCGACGAACTCTATGGAATATTCCTTCCTTTTGCCTTATTACCTCACAATTGGCAACAATTCTTCCTCTCAGCTCTTCGACGCTATTCACAGGTGTCCTGTATACAAGCGTCTTCAGGTAGCCCCAAAAAAAGAAATCCATTGGGTTTAAGTCAGGGGATCTAGAAGCCCACTGTACAAAACCACCGCGCCCTATCCACCTTTCAGGAAAAGTATCATTTAGGAATTGCCTGACCGCTAAACTATAATGCAATGGCGCGCCATCTTGAAGCAGCCACATTGAATTTCTCAATCCGAGTGGTACATCTTCCAACAAAATAGGTAAGTGGTTTCTTAGAAAATCCAAGTAAACTTCACCATTGAGTCTTTGTGGAAAAAAATGTGGTCCAATTAAGTAGTCCCCCACAATACCAGCCCACACGTTGACGGAAAACTTATTTTGGTAACCACGCTATATTGATAAGTGAGGATTCTCATCAGCCCAAAAGTGCTCATTATGAAGGTTTATCAAGCCATCATGCCCAAATCCAGCTTCGTCCGTGAAAAAGATATTACGAACAAAATTTTGATCTCCATTATGGAGTATTCTAATGGTATTGCATAAATTCACACGAGCAGCAGGATCCTCAGCAGATAGCGATTGCACCTTTTGGTAGTGGTACAGATAAAGGTTTTGTTCGCGTATTGCTTCATGTACGGAGCTCTTGGGAATGCCCTCTTGAAAACTAATTTTTTTAACACTTACATTGGGATTATTCTGTATCGAATTCAAAATACGAACTTCTGCTTCTGCTATTCTAGTATTCCGTTGTCGGCCTACATCAAAAATTCTAGTTTTGAACGATCCAAATTCTCCCAGTCTTCGATGGATAGTACTGAACATTCGCGATTGGGGTAGGTGTCTATTTGGAAATGCTTCACGATACAAACGTCGTGCTGCAAGAGCATTACCTGCAGCTAAACCGTAATAGTAATGCATGTCCCGCAACTCCGCGTTAGAGTAATTGTTATTCATCATTGTTTTTTTATAACAACAATTATTACAAAAGAACTTGAACAAAATTACTAACTGTCAAATTTAATTCTCCTCAAACTTGTTTCTACGGCAACCATAGCGCACGTTTCCAAAGGATGCTATGTTTAGGTTGAAAAACTAAAATGATTTCGTATGCATCACATGCAAGCAATGTTATTTTAGCGTTTTTCTCGAAAACGGTGAGATTTATCGAAACAAAAGTGGTATACCTTTTTTATGTCAGAAGGTTAGGAGAATGAAAATATTCAGTCAAAAGTCGTATACAGTGTAACACAAAAAAGTTGGGACCATTTAAATGAAAGTATAGGCTCGTATGTGGCGCCCTCTACAAAATGCGAGAATGCGGTAGGCAAATTTGTTTTCCTCATCCCGATAAAACCCCAAATACGAGATTTCGTCGAAATATTATGAGCGTGGCAAAACTTAGAGCAATAAAACTGTAGATAAAATCTATCTTTAACACCCTGTAACTACGTTAATAATCAATTTTCGAAAAAAATTTATATGAAGAGGTACCATTTATTTTCGGTCTAGAATTCTCCCCTGAATTTTTTGCTCATCATTTCTGGACACCCTGTATATATATATATATATATATATATATATATATATATATATATATATATATATATATATATATATATATATATATATATATATATATATATATATATATATATATATATATATATAAAGCTAGGAGAAAACTCGTTGGGTACGCAGCATGCAGGAAGTATACTTTTATGACACTTTTTCCAATATTTCGACAATGTTTATTGTCATCATCAGGGAATGCTACAATATTATTACAGAGTGAACTAGGACAGATAGTGGAAAAAACAACAATTAACTTACAGTGTCCATGAGATTGTATGCAAAGATCTTAAAACAAATTTAATCTTGACGTTAACAACAAAAGTGCACATGTTCAGAAAAAATTCAGTGAGAGTAACTTATAAATGCCATCATCACCAAATTTGAACAATTATAGGCAGAAACAAAACAGTCACATTGAAATTCAAATTATTGTAAAATTATTTTTATACACTGTTTTATTTCTGCCTTTAATTGTTCAAATTTGGTGATGATGGCATTTATTGTTCTGAACATGTGCACTTTTGTTGTTAACGTTAAGATTAAATTTGTTTTAAGATCTTTGCATACAATCTCATGGACACTGTAAGTTAATTGTTGTTTTTTCCACTATCTGTCATAGTTCACTTTGTAATGATATTGTAGCATTCCCTGATGATGACAATAAACATTGTCGAAATATTGGAAAAAGTGTCATAAGAGTATACTTCCTGCATGCTGCGTACCCAACGAGTTTTCTCCTAGCTTTATCCTAACTGGTCAGCAAAGACTTCCTCTTTCTTAAATATATATATATTTATACTGAAACAATTGATATATATATATATATATATATATATATATATATATATATATATATATATATATATATATATATATATTTCAATTGTTTCAGTTGAATCTACAGTGATTACATGGACGAAGAATAGAAATCAAATTATTTAAGATAAAATAGTTCAAAAGGCATATATCTAATAGCCTGAATTCAAAATTCATATTATCCAATTCTCCTAAAACTGTTCCCCTTGCTAGGTTTAAGTATATACAACAAACTCAACCTGTCGGTTCATTCAATATTTGCTACGACGAATTTTCAGGTTGTAGTTATCATACGACCATACTTAAGCACCATAAAACACCATATAAAAAGCATTTTGGATTTCATCAGACAGGGAAGCGTGAGTAACGCCCTATTTGGTATTCCACGTCTAGTCTCTAGTCTCAAAATTCACTTATAACACCTTGTTTGAATATAACTTAAAAATATGTCATTGGTTTCACGGAATTTCTTCTCTCACACAGTTCAGATATTGCATATATGTTATCATCAGTACAAAATGAAAAGAAATGCGTATGTACATATTATGAGAAAGGAAAAGAAAAAATTTTATGAAATAACCATTGACCAATGTAAGGGGGATAGCAGGAGAAGGTGGAGAACTTTCAAGAATGTAGTTGGAAACAAGAATGGATGCAATCTGTCGTATGAAGATGTTGAATTCAGGGAGAATACTGCCTCCGTTGAGGAAAATTTCAATTGCTTTTACTCGAAAAGTATAAAGGATATCGCAGCTGAGATACCGAGAGTAGCGCCTGTATTTCAGGAACAAAATGAATTGAATATAAGATTATCGAACTTTGAAAACATAAGCATTCAACAACTAAAAAGTATTGTTATGAGAATGAAAAACAAGTCAACAGCCGATAAAATATGCAACGTGAAGTTCCTGAAATCTGCTTTTGGTGTGATTGGTTACCCCCTGCTGCATCTTATTAATACATCCCTGTCAACAGGGAGAGTACCAGAAGCTGTTAAGACAAGTATTATAATACCCATCCCGAAAGTCCTAGGATCAAAAAAACCTGAAGAATATCGCCCTATTAGTCTCCTAACGGCGATAGACAAAGTTTTGGAGTCTGTGGTGTGTGAGCAGTTGCGAAGGTTTCTGAAGGAGAATAATGTGCTATTTCGCGGTCAATCGGGTTTTCGCGAAAATCATTCGTGTGAGTCGGCGCTGCAGTATGTGTGTCCGAAGTGGCGTCTATATATTCACGACGGGAATATTGTGTTGAGTGTCTTCGTCGACCTGCAACGAGCGTTTGAGACTATTGATAGGGGCAGACTCATACAGAAGCTGCGTACATACGGAATTGTAGGAACCGCTCTTGAGTGGCTCAGTGACTACTTGCGGAATCGTTTTCATGTGACAAGGGTTGAGGATCAGTACTCGACAGCGATTGTGAGTGATATCGGTGTGCCGCAGGGCAGTGTTCTGGGCCCGCTTTTGTTCTTGATATACATCAATGACATTGAAACGGTTTTGAACGGGACATTTCTTAGTTTATTTGCGGATGATACTCTGATTTCTGTACACGGAAGGGATTTTAAGCAGGTAGTAGATACAATGAACTCTAAACTAAACATTTTGTATAACTGGTTGTGTGTGAATAGACTTAAGCTTAATGTTAATAAGACTAAGTTCATGGTTTTTGGTACTAGGCAAAATTGTAAAAAATTTTCAGATGAAAGTTTTCGCATTAGCATAGATAACGATCAAATAGAAAATACGTCTAACATGAAATATCTTGGGGTAATACTGGATTCCCAACTAAACTTTTCTCTCCATGTGGAATATATTAGTAGGAAAATTGGGAAAAAGATTGGGTTTTTTAGAAGGATAGCTGAAAATCTTAGTCACTGGAGTCGCCTTCTTATTTATAATACCATAATATACCCACATTTTAATTATTGTTTCTCATTATTACTATCATGTGGAAAGGCGGATGTACGGAGGCTCCAGTTGCTTCAAAACAGGGCAATGCGAGTAATATTATGCGGTACTCGTTATACCCCAGTTAATTTAATGCTTAAAACACTGGGATGGCTGTCGATAAAGCAAAGCATAGAAATGTGTAGTGTTTTGTTTATTTTTAAACTAAAAAATAAATTATTGCCAGAATATTTGCAGGAATACTTAGTTACTAGATCTGAAAGGCACCTGATTAATTTGAGATCACGCGACCTTTTTGATATTGAGTTTGCTAGAACAACTCACATGCAGAAATATCTTTTCAGCGATGGTTTGAGACTATTCAACGCATTGCCCTTGGAAATAAAAAATGCACAATCTGTCAGGCTATTCATGCGTAGAATTAAGGGGTGGTACTTGGGAGAATAAACAGATTATGTTAAGGATGTTATAAATTGTATTGCCATTTTGTTTTTTTTTTGTGAGAGAGTTAACTCGTATTCTGTTGTTGTTAATGAGTAGCTTTGTAGCTAATGATAATGATAATACATAAAAAAAATAAATAAAAAAAAATTAATATTTATGTACCAAGTGCATTATATAGATCCTAACGCCCGGAGAGAAATATTCGACCCGAGAGCCTTTTGCCCGAGGGATGAATTCCTTCTCATAGTAGGCATGCCATTTGCTGATATTTTGACGTTTGTGAACATTTTTGCCATCATATTTTGTGTAGTCTTATAGAAATAATGGGAATGAAAATGAATTTACCCAATAATATCATAGAAAATGCAGCCAAAGCTGCGAATAATTCATTGCCGGAGAAATCCAGAGTCGTATACGACAAGGGTTATGAAGTATTGAATCAATTGAAGTTGCTTCGTTTCTCCTAGTACAATTAGCGGGCGTTATGATCCATTATGCCCGCTCATTACGCCCTAGGGCATAATGGATGTATTTGTAGCAACCGTATCTAAAGTAAAATCAACAAATAATATACAAGTGAAAAATAAAATAATTATTATGTACCAAATTCATCAAATGTGGGTACTTTCAATGAATTTTCATAATTGGAGTGCACCAAAATTGTTTACTATAATCGAATGCCAGCTTATTGTTTTTGTTCCAGATTATTTTCGATCAAAATCAAGTGAAAATGCCATTGTTTCCAAAAACTTGCAAGCAATCGACCCCGCACGGGAACCCATATGAAATGGTTCTCGTTGGAATTTCTTAATTTTTTTATATGTTTTTATATCCTTTGTTATCACCAACATGTGAAAGTTTTAAACAGTTTCTATGTCTAATTTCGATTTTATGAATCTTTGAAATATTGCGATTAAGCCAATTGCGATAATTGCTTGAAAGAATTTTTCCATGTGCAATTAATTTATTATAATATTTTTGAGAAAAATTATGTGAACAGTTTCCAGAGAATATATATATTTTATCATTTTCCCAACCATTTCAGGTCAGTACCTACAGGGTGGCTCTGAAATAATCACAGAGTTGGTCAAAAATTAAATTTCATAACATTTTTAAAAATATTTTCTTAAAAGTTTTATTGGTATTATATCAAACTCTTTTGAGGAAACATGAGGAATTATCTAAGTACTGAAGGTATCTAGTTCTGGCAGTAAAACGCCGTTTTCGTCCAAATGTCGTGAGCAAACACGCACTATTTCCGGAACATAAATATTGCTTTTTATAAAAATGTCACTAATAAAGTTTGTTGAAACTCTCCCTAAATGATTTTGTTCATTGCAAATTACACAAGACGCATTCGCTGATTGCTTTAAAATATTCAGTTTTAAACATTCCGAAGTCTGTTGTACCATTTCAATTTCTTCATTAAGAGATCTTGAACAATTCAAACAAACTCGAGAATTGTTGTTAAACTCCAAGGCAGGGTGGTTTAAGTTTTCTCTTCTTAAAATAAATATTTGCCTCTTGTGTTCATTGATTTCAGTATTTACCAATCTTGTTGTAAATCTTACTTCACATAAAACATTACACACATAACAATTGACACGGTTATTATTATTATTAAATGGCATTTATTTAATACAAAAGCAGAACCAAATAATAATTAATGATTAAAAATTGCTTAAGCTGAATTAAAAACTAAACAAAGGTACAATTTGGTTGACATTTTTTCATGAACAATCGCCATATTTATTGTTGTCGTTGGCAACGCTGAGCCAACCAATACTTTTCTTAGCTGGTATGTGGTGAAAAATCTAGGAAGTCGATTTTCGCTAGTTCTGTAACTGTCATGTTGAGCTGTTTTGCTTACCTATGTAGGTCGGATCAGAATACAATTTTATGGTTTCTATTTAGGTGGATGATGAATAAAGTAGCGTCTTTAATATTTAGATTTTCTCAAAAGTGTTTAATATAATACCAATAAAAGTTTAAGAAATACTGTTATATAAATTAATTTTTGACATACTTTGTAACTATTTTAGAGTCGCCCTGAAGGGAAAAGAATCATTTCTGATCTGCAATTGTTAAAAAAAGAATGAAAAATATATATTATTCGTGAAATATCTACAGTTGGTCCCAAAGTTATAATAACAAAAATTATTTCACACTAACAAAGTTTTTAAAGCATTATCACATTTGGCTTAATCGCAACATTTCAAAAATCCATAAAACCGAAACTAGACATAGAAACTGTTCGAAACCTTCACATTTTATTGATAACAAAGGATATAAAAACATATAAAAAAATGAAGAAATTCCAACGAGAACCATTTTATATGGGTTCCCGTGCGGGGTCCTTTATATAATATCGGCCCTCAGACATGTGAACCTTGATTCATTCACGTAACATTATAGGACTCAGCACGTGTAAGATATTTCAATTGTACAATCATTAACTGTTAATGAATTTCCTAAACTGTAAAATAAAAAACTATATTTAAGGCTTGTGTTCCCTCGATGATAACATACATGAATTCATCGAACACATTGTCAATTATTCAATAATCATAAATAATTAGACCTGTGTCGATCGATCATTCGTCGAGACCCGGGTCGATCATGACCCATTCGTATGGTGATCGGGTTAAAAAAATTCGATCATTTGGGTCACAGGTCGCAGTTCCTTTGTAACGAATGCTGAACCGGTGAACCGGGTAGAATATATATTAATAAGATAACCTACATTAGTGAAAAACAACATAAAAATGTTAAAAAAGGAAATAACCAATAGTTTTTAATATCAAAAATGATAATTCACACAAAATTGTGATTAAGAAATAAAATTTGAGAGGCTCTTTTCAGTTTTAAAGAGCTCCTTTTATTATAGATAGACGCTTCATTAATCTATATAAATGTGGATAGAAGAGACGACGATAATATAAAATAAGTTCACTAAAACACGCAAGCAAAACCTGAATATAAAATCACGTGTCGCGGTTCATACCTATATATGTCACTGATTCGATTTCAAACTGAATTCGATCACGACGCGATCGAGTTCGCGACCCAAAAGACAGAGAGATCGACAGTACATATATCAGCATGTCACTGATTCGATCTCAAACTGAATTCGATCTCGATCAAGACGCGATCGATCGAGTTCGCGACCCAAAAGACTGAGAGATCGACAGGTCACGACTCTTCTACGCGAGCGTTCCTGAAAAAATCGGTTCCTTTTGGATTACGTGTCAAAATTCAAAACAACACGAGAAAGAATGCGATGAATGAAAGCATGTAAACGATAGTATCAGCAAGCAATTAGTTATCTACTGTTGTGTAAAAACATATGAAAATAAAGTGCAATTTGTTAGTCTTGTCAAGTAAATCGGGATCGGGTTGAATAAGATCGGGTCTTTTAGAAATTCGTGATTCGATCACTCGTGTATAGGTTGCGATCGAATCAAAAGGATGCGATCAATCACGATCGACACAGGTCTATAAATAATGCATTTTCACATTTATATCGATTTTTTCATTCCAACAGAATTGTTACGTGTACAACACCTGAAATATGAGTTTGGCCACCAGAAATCATTACAATTTTCGATGTATTTCAATACAGTAGAACTCCAATTATCCGAACTCCGACTATCCGAATCGCCGATTATCCGAAGAATCACTTTCAGAAAAAAATTTGTCCAAAAAAAGTCTAAGTGCGCTATTATTCTTCCCCCCGCGAAGCCAGTGTTTGCGCGTTCGCTCACTATTGTCCTTCCCTCCGCGAAGTCAGTGTAGGCACAACACGTGGTAGAGGTGGGCAAGGGAATTTTGCTAAACTCACTGTATTTTTCACTGGTTTTAAATAACATCTGGAAGAATTGGAAAAGGTTTATTGAAAAAGGAATCGAAGAATCAATCAAAAGAATCAGAAGTAAGTGCTGAAGATGTAGGAGAGTGGATGGCTTGTGACACGTCTGACCCTGGTTTTCAAATTCTCAATGACGATGAAATTGTTGAATGTGTGAGAGAAGATGTTGAAGTGGAAGTGGAAGAAGAACTTTCTGCTGATGTTGAAGTAGACGCTGGACCATCAGCTAGTGAAGCATTTGCCGGCCTCGAGACTGCTTTGAAGTGGATGGAGCGTCAGCCCGAGTGTGACCACTTGCAACTGCTCACCGTCAAGCGAATGCGTGACCTGGCTGCCCGAAAACGGATGAAGACCGCAAAACAGCTTACATTGGCGGAGATGTTTGAAAAACAATGATTTTTATTTCTAAACTTGTACATGAGTACATTTTATTTATATTTAAAACATGTGAAAATATCATGTTTCTTTCATTTAATTCAATAAAAAAATAGTGCAATATCAAAACGTAGCTTTTTTTCTCTCCAATGGCAATTTTTTTAAAAAAACTCCGATTATCCGAATATTTGATTATCCGAATGGGTCCCGGTCCTCATTAATTCGGATAATTGGAGTTCTACTGTAATTTATTCCACGTATGCAGTTGATCGTTGCAACCGAAGCTACCTTCTCAGACTCCAAATGACCACAAGTGACTTGTTATGACCAGCATTTAAGGTATAATTTTGGTCACCAGGAATTATGATGCTTTTGAACAGCTCACTACAATAATGTTCTGTTAATTTTTGGGAGATAAAGCTAAATTATCGATCACCAGAAATTATTGAAAATATTTTCAATTTCATTATTATGGTTTACTTTGGGGTCCCACATTTCTTCCCGATATACTGAAATTATTGCGAAATGTATGGCATTATATCTGCTCGTACCACCATTTCAACCACATACTTAGTTAGTTGGTAGGCAATGTCTGTCTTGGTGGGTATTTTGCATTTAACTATACTCTTATCAATTGTAGAAGACCTGATGAAGCTAGTTTAACAATATATATATATATATATATATATATATATATATATATATATATATATATATATATATATATATATATATATATTATATATATATATATATATATATATATATATATATATCTCTATATATATATATATATATATATATATATATATATATATATATATATATATATATATATAATATATATATATATATATATATATATATATATATATATATATATATATATATATCTCTCTATATATATATATATATATATATATACAGAAAACTAACATTCACGCATATATGTATGCCGTCGGACTCAAATCATCCTCTTTTCCATAAACATTCAGCTTTTAACTCAATGAACCTTTATACACAGAGCGTATTCAATTCCATTATCCGTACCAAAATTAACAAAATAAATTTGTACTATAAAAATAATGGCTTCAAATAACGGTTTTAATACAAGTTTGATAGATAAAATGATGAACAAGAAACGTAGTCAACTAGCGTACAACATCATATATCCTCAATCGAAAGTAGAAAAATCGGAAAAAAATCCTCTAACAGAAAAAGTTGCTTATGTCATACCTACTAAATGTAATATTGAAATTGCTTTCAAACCTAAGACAAAACGCTCAGGATTTTTATTCAATGCCGAATATATCACTTCAAAATTTGAAAGTTCAGGAGTTTATAAGTTGATTTGTCCTGTATGTATAGATCAGGTTGGTCGATCGTTCAAGACAAAATTTATAGAACACCAACAATCTTTTTTGAAAAATAAAACGGATTCAACGTTTTCATATAATTGCCGTGAAAAACACCACCCGTTTCCACAAATAACTTTCAAATTATGCACAAATTACCTAAAGGAACCAAACTAACTTAGAATCATTAGAAAGTTTCAAACTCAATGAGCGTATTCAATTCCATTATCCGTACCAAAATTAGTAAATGAAATTTGTACTATAGAAATAATTGCTTCAAATAACAGTTTTAATACAAGTTTGATGGATAAAATGATAAACAAGAAACGTAGTCAACTAGCGTTCAACATCATTATATCCTCAATCGAAAGTCGGAAAAATTCACATCTCTAACATATTTTGATCCTCTAACAGAAAAAGTTGCTAATGTCATGCCTAAATCAAACTCTCAAGATTTTTATTCAATACCAAATATATCACTTCAAAATTTGAAAGTTCAGGAGTATATAAGTGGATTTGTCCTGTATGTATAGGTCAGACTGGTCGATCTTTCAAGACAAGATTTAAAGAACACCAACAATCTTTTTCAAAAAATGAAACGGATTCAACGTTTTCGAATCATTGCCGTGAAAACCACCACCCATTTCCACAAATAGATAACTTTCAAATTATGCACCAATTACCTGAAGGAACCAAACTAACTTACTTAGAATCATTAGAAATTTTTAAACTCAATCATAATGCAAAAAATTTCTTGCTGAACGACCAGATTGACTTGATATATTCTCCTATATTTCTAGGTTGGGGGGGCAAGAGGGTATAAGTCCAATTTTGGTCAAAATGAGTTAACTACGCCCATTGACAAACAAAGTTGTTTATTTTCTCATGGCCACATTGATATAGCTTCATATTCACGGTAACATGAGATATAATTTGGTATAAGTCCCAATTTGCATTTTCAGATAGGCCCGCATGGTATAAGTCCACCACTTATATCGTTCGAACCGGGCGAGTTTCCTAAAATTTATCGACTTGTATGGACTTGTATCACATTGATCACGTGCATGTGCCTGAAAAGAGAATCTTTCTTCTGTCGTATTTAGTAGTTATTAGTCTTGTGTTTGAAGTGTGTTATAAACTATTATTGTCATTACATGATGAATACTCGAACGGTAAAAATATTAAATCCACTCGACGCGTGGAGTGTGGACTGGAAACAAGTTTATGAAATTTTAAAATGTAAAAGAGACACATTCCTAGATAACCCATTATGGGATACCAAATGTGAAAACTGTCTATATAATTGTTTGTACAATGTTTTATCGATTTTATCACAAAAGACTTCCATGTATACCTGACGAGTAACGCACTGATGATGGCCTAATAGCCGAAAGCGCAATTCTCAATCAAGTAAATTTTACACGAAGTACAACTTTATTCCTCGTTGAGTAGTACGTGTACACAGCCTAATCAAAATTACCTTTATGAAAAACGGACGAAATTCCATCTGATATTAAACATATTGTCCTTTATTCTGAAACATGTGGTGGTCAGAATTAAAATTCACATGTATCTGGTTTTTGTAGCACTAAAAAATAATGCTTTTTTGGAGACTATATATACCACAAGTTTTTGGTACCCGGGCATACCCATATGGAGTGTGATATTCACCATGGCCTTATAGAAAAACAGAAGGAGAAACTGAAAGACATAATAATTTCTCATCCATATGATTAGTACCAGATGGTCCGGGGAATGGGAAAGAAGAACAAGTATGAAGTCGTTGAACTTACACACGAAGATTTTTTGAATTTTCAGCAGTTGCTTACAAATGAATTTGTTCTGCGAAAAAAAGACGTATGCGGAAATAAGTTTCTGTGGCATATTGCTCAATGGTTTCGTTACACTAAAGGAAGTGGAGACCTCCTTAGGTGAGTACGAAACATTTCAATGTTTTTCCATACTAAGAAGAGGCCGTTCTGGTACAAACCTAATGCCTGCGAAACTGTAGAGAGGTTCTATTTCGATATCAGAAGAAAAGAAAAAAGATATTTTAGACCTTTTACCATAAGTTAGTCCTATTTTTCACGATTTTTACAAAGGCTTAAAAACAACGAATCAGCGAGATAAAATCTGTCCAGGAGAAGAGGACGGCGAACAAGAATGACCTAATAGAAATTTATTTTCAAATGAAAAAATCAACTTCATTTTTAACTTTAGTTTTTATGTCCACATACATAAATACTATAGCCGGCTGGTAACATAGTTTTTAATGAATTATTACAATTTCATTTGTGTACAAGCACTTATTGAATTATGAAAATGAATTCATAATCTTATTTCAGCTCTCCTGTAAAGACCCTTTTGCCCCCACACCCTAGATTTAATGTAGGTATTCAAACAATAATGATTTTTCTTGAAATGTGTCCCTCTTGTCTATTTAGGTACCTGCAATAATTCTTTCCCACCCGAAAGCGCAAATTTATAATTATGTATTCAGTTCTTAACTCAATTTGCCCGATGATGAGTGACCGAAATTGCAATCGCAGTGTTATATTTTTCGAAGTATTTTTGTGATAATAAACGTAGTAAATATATATATATATATATATATATATATATATATATATATATATATATATATATATATATATATATATATATATTTATATATATATTTATTTATTTTTCTCTTGTATATTATTTGTTGATTTTACCATAGATACGGTTACTATAAATACACTCATTATGCCCTAGGGCATTATGAGCGGGCATTATGGATCATAACGGCATTATGGATCATAACGTCGGCTCATTGTACGAGAAATCAAGCAACTTCCATTGATTAAATATTTCATAATCCTTGTCGTTTACGACTCTGGATTTCTCCGGCAATGAATTATTCGCAGCTTTGGCTGCATTTTCTATGATATTCTTGGGTAAATTCATATTCATTTCCATTATTTCTATAAGACTACACAAAGAAATCAGAAATGACATTCACTCAATTTAATGACAAAAATATTCACAAACGTCAAAATATCAACAAATGACATGCCTACTATGAGCAGCACAATGGAAAGTACAGGAGCAATGAACCGATTTTAAAATCGATTTTTCATTATAATAAAATTTCATCCCTCGGGCCAAAGGCTCTCGGGCCGGATGTTACCCTCCGGGCGTTAGGATCTATATAACGCACTTGGTACATAAATAACTATTAAAATAATTAGACGTCTTAAGGTCATAAAAATGGCCGAATGTTACCCGACGTTAGGATCTCAATAACGCACTTGGTACATAATTAACTAATATAAAATATATATATATATATATATATATATATATATATATATATATATATATATATATATATATATATTAAGAATTGCTCGATTTAATATATGAAATGAAAAACTTTTGGCTGAATAATAGATACATCTCCGATTATTCGATTTTCGCTAAGGCGAACGACCCTTCTCATGCAAGAACTTCCTATCGAAAATACTGAAATAATCGCTCACACTCGTCCGCACCACGTGAAATAGTCATGAACGTATTCAAAACATGGCGCGGTGCCAACCAGAAATTAAACGTCGCAATCCATTTCCCTCGTAATAACAACAGTGATGTTCGAGCTCGAAACATTCGTTATATATGTCTGAACTTTACGGCCGTTTCGCTTGTAGGAAGCGAAAGTAAAAGTCGTTGTTTTTCCAAGACATCAAGATTACGGTTTTATTACCCAAACTGGAATGATTTCAGGAATACGATACGAGAAATAAATAGAGTGATATACCTACACAGTCTCAAGCAGAATAATACGATTTCAATCAGGCGCTGTGGTCTAGTCTAGACTATAGACTAGCGTTTCTTAAACTTTTTAATGATAGTACAGGATCCCACTGCTCGATTCTGCGGGTATCTGTTTTTTTGATACAATCAATTTCAAATGAATGTTAAGAAAGTATGCAATTGATTAGGGGTAGGTTGCCTATAATAAATTAGCCGCAATTACCTTTCATTTATTTTAGTATAATTAATTCGCTAATATAACTTGCAACTATATGTTTTTTCAATGAATTTCACGCCATTTGAAAGACAATAATGTCTGGAATTGAAAAAAAAATGCCAGCTCTCAGTTAGGCGCCGCGTATAGAGCTTTCTCGCTTAGAAGCATGAGATACCTGTTTAAACCTGGCAACCCTAACCCTGCGGCTAACTGAAAGCTGTCAACCATTTTTTTTTCACTTTCTGACATTATTATCTTTCAAATGGCGTGAAATTCATTAAAAAAAACATATAGTTATATTAGCGAATTAATTATACTAAAATTAATTATACTTCAGTTAACAACCTACTTAGACTTCAAAGGATACAGAATCGCGCTTTGAAGGCATTATATAACTTACCATATGATACTCGAACAACTGAGTTGTACAGTACCTTGGGGATACCCAACATGACACTCACCAAAGTGGTTGAACAGTGCAAACTGATATATAAAATTGAGCATGGCTTACTTAAATGCAATGCTGAGTTGAAAAAAAGACTGAATATACACAATCATGGAACTAGACAGATGAATAACTATAACCTAGGCAATATAAGAACAAATAAAGCAAGAATTCACCGATCTACCAGGCCGTGACAGTTTTCAATATCCTACCAGAAGATATTAAAAACCTAGAAAAATTAAATTTATCTATAAAAAAAAGTCAAATTACATCTTAAAAGCTGATATACCTTCTCTCCATATTATAAAAATGAAGGACACCCTACTGCGTAGCACCAGGAATGATAAAACCCCTCGGCGCATGTGCATGTCATCAATATTTTTTGAATGTACCTATTATATAAATTAAATAACAATAAAAGTCGATTTTACGAATGAAATAAAGGAAAATTGCAATAAATGTAATTAATAAGTCGATATTACGAATAAAATCCGTGAAAATTTAGCAAAAAATTCATTGTTTGACTGTCGAATTTGAATATCCTATCCCGGCTCATTTTGCTGCAAATTATGAATCAAATTGATAAGATATCTCTATGGATGGGAAGCAGACACAGACGCAGAATCAAGCTGAAGCTATCAACGTCGCTTGGTTACCGTGGCACACAGAGCACTTCGACGCATGTTTTGTAGGACTTCCGACATATCGACCTTGGCGCATGCGCATATCGTAATGCCTATCTAAAAAACGCTATAATTTTTTATTCTTCGTTGGGAAAAAATTGGGAACAAAACTTCTCTGATGAAATCACATGTATTTTATCGATATCCGTTGGAATTTATAAAATCGGACCAGATCCCAACTTTTTGTAGTGACAATTCAGCTTCTCGATGGGGTAAAAACGCTATATTTTTGTATTCTTCGTTGGGAAAAATTGGGAATTCAAATTCCCTAATGAAATCATATGTGTTTTATCGATATCCGTTGGAATTTTTAAAATCGGACCAGGTGCACACTTTTTGTCGTGAGACTATAACCCCTTTAGCTTCGTCTCGGGGTGATAATGCGGTCACACATATTTTATTTTGTGATGAATATTATTCTGCGGTAACATCGACTTGATCGATGATTTGTAGTCTTATTTTATAATAAATAATAAGTAATAAATAATAAAATTAATTAAAGGTAATTGCGGCTAATTTATCATAGGCAACCTACCCCTAATCCATTGCATACTTTCTTAACATTCATTTAAAATTGGTTGTATCAAAAAAGCAGATACCTGCAGAATCGAGCAGTGGGATCTTAGACTATGAGTGTTATGTCCAATTTTTTGCTCAAATGGTATTGTTTTAATGTGAAGCTACAGTTCCACCAGCGGAACATTGAGAAACATTTTGTTGCTGAATGTGTCTCCTTGTTGCCAAAAGTAGAAACTTATGGTAACATACGTAAACTTCCTGCTCCCACTGAAGCAACTAAAATTGTCAATACTGGGTCATTCCATGTCAAATTAACACACCCATTTTACCTCACCATCTTAGATTTCGCTGAAATTTGGAATACTCATTGTGGATGCTGGAACTAAGAAAAATACCGAAATTCAAAAAAAAAAATTCAAATTCATTTTTTTCGCATACCGTTTCCAAAATATGGCTGCGTAAACTTTCAAAAGTTACTTTTTTGAAATTGCTCTAGGAGCTGTCCTAATTGAACTAGAGAGCTGAAAGAGGTGTCATTTTGCAGCATTCTTTATGCTCTTTCTAGCGATATATAATATGCCATACGTTATAAGGAAAAAGTTTTTGTCAAAATACAAATTCATATTTTGACTCAATATTTTTCCAAAAAGTACATAATTAAAAATTTTCAAAATTATTCTACAAATAGTTTGTACTATTGTCAATCACCTGGCCAAATATAAAAATGGGATGGAAATGGCTTCTTTGTTAAAAAGTTTAATTGGCACTTGTTTTTCTTCAATAGGCTGTTTTGACCAAATTATAATACCTAAATACCCTTAAGAATCATATATTTTGAAAATAATTGGCATTTAATACCATTTAACACTGATATGAATAGATAATTCAATAATCAAAATACTTAACAAAATAAAATATTCACCATAAGATATGAAAAACTGTAAATATCAGTAACCTACTGTTAATCACTTGACAAAATTAAAATATGTGGAATGATGATGAGTTTCATTGTTGAAATAAATTAATGACATAAGCTCGTTTTTTATTATAAGAGCTAGCCTGCATAGCTGAATTTAACTGAATAGGCATTAACAATAATTTTTGAAAAACTACATACAAAACACAAATTCACACTTACCTGAGGAAAAATTAATTATTGAGTTTTAAGTATTGTTTTAATTATTTTCAGGGGAAAGCCCTGAAAATAATTTTGTATTTGAGATTTTGGAGAACAGATTCTCTAATATCGGTTGTACCAATATCTGGCGATAAAGTATCAGCAGCAACAAAAAAATTTTACATTTCATTAATGAGATTTTTTTTTCACTTTTGATGTGGCATAATGCTTAGATGCTATTTTTTATTATCAATTGGGGACTCGCCTAGTTCATAAAGGTATACGTTTAGTGCTTGAACAACCACTGAGCTTGAGATACAGTCTGGGTGTATGTTTGGGACTGTTACTTCTGTAACGAGTAGCTCTGTATTTTTCTGCTTGATCGCGCCTTGTCTACATTTATCACGTATCATGGAGCCATTAGGTATTTGTGGAAATGATTCCAGCATCCTCACGATATTTCTCTGTTTTTTTTTGTCTCTTATAAAATCATTTGATTTTGTCGAAGGGTTGCATAGGTATTGAAGAATATATTCTCAAAAATCCCATTTTTTTTAGGGATTTTTGTTTTGTATTTAATTATTCAAAAGTTATTGTTAATGCGTATTCTGTTAAATTCAACTATGCAGGCTAGCTTTTATAATATAAAAATGAGCATCATGTCATTAATTTCTTTCAACAATGAAACGCATCATCATCCTGGATATTTTAATTTTGCCAGGTGATTATTATTTATTTAGCTTATGGAATGCCACACATATAGATAACACAGAATTAAAAATTTAGAATACGAGCAAAAACCTTCACAATTCGATATCGATTTTAGGCCGATTCCATTATTCGTCTCATTTTTATTCTCATACGATACGGAACTCTTATTCTTTAATAATGAAATAATTTCACCTTGGTCACTTATTCTACATTCCAAATGATGTATTAACTTTTTGAGAGTTTTGTGCTCATTAGTGGAATCAACGGTTGAATTACCTTCATCCGTGATTTCATTCACTTTACTTATTTGAGTCACTTCACTGATCGTTTTATCCCAATTTTTCGACTTCACTATTTCACTTGTAACACCCTCAGGTATAGTTTTCAACACTATTATATCAATTAAAAGTTTCTTATTCAACTTATTTAGTTCACTTGTTAGGAGCTCGCGAGAACACGTGTCCTTACTGTTCGTCATCATTCTCGAATGTGTTGATTTGACATGGAACTACCCAGGGTTGAAAGTTTGTAAATAGGTAGTTTCGTATGATATTTTGAATGGGATTGTTTTTGGTTCGAATTGGTTGGGGGGTTGACCCCCCTGGGGGGAAAATAAATCTTGTTTACACGATAAAGGTCGCAATTTTGAAGAAATAGGGTTGAAAGTTTGTAAATGGGTAGTTTCGCATGATATCTTGGACGGAATTGTTTTTGGTATGAATTGGTTGAGGGGTTGACCCCCCTGGGAGGGAAAAAAATCTTG
The DNA here is from genome assembly GCA_030704885.1 of Cynegetis impunctata. Taxonomy (NCBI): domain Eukaryota; kingdom Metazoa; phylum Arthropoda; class Insecta; order Coleoptera; family Coccinellidae; genus Cynegetis; species Cynegetis impunctata. Next base: position 599,128 of record JARQZK010002167.1, on the reverse strand, counting down.
TTTACACGACAGAAGGCGCAATTTTGTAGCAATACGGTTAAAAGTTTGTATTTAGGTAGTTTTGTATGATACCTTGAATGGGATTGGTTCGAATGGGTTGGGGGTTGACCCCCTGGTGTAGGAAATAAATCTTGTTCACATGATAAAGGTCGCAATTTTGAAGTAATAGGGTTAAAAGTTTTTAGGTAGGTATTTTCGAAAGATATCTTGGATGGGATTGCTTCTGGTTCGAATTGGTTGGGGAGTTTGCCCCCTTAGGGAAGAAATAAATATTGTTAACATGATAAAGGGCGTAATTTTGGAGGAATAGGATTGAAAGTTTGTGAGTAGGTAGTTTCGTATGATATACTGAATGGGATAGGTTTTAATGCGAATTGTAGCCCAGTCAACGAAGACCCGGAAACATGAAACCTGGAAAAAAATTAGCGTAAGGCTGAATTTTTCACCATCGATAAACCACTACTAGAGGATCATTTTTACAAAAGTCCCCTAAAATCCCCCTGGAGCTTCACCCCCTACCCCCTCTCAAAGAATGAAAATGACAATAACTGCGGAAAGCCCTAAATCTACGATACTAATAATCGGATCAAGTTGAATTTTTTGTTGTTGTGTCTGTTATAACATGAGCTACAATAATGGTTCTCTTCAATTTTACGTTAAACCTAATAGATTTCTCATGAATGAATGTGAATCCGCTACAAAAACAATTTTTTAACTCTAACACTTTATATTTTTGCGTATAAGTTTTTTGGATGTCACAAAACCTCAAATGAAAATTGTAGATTATTTAATTTTGAATTCAACTATGTCAAGGTGTGTTTCTTTACGTGCGTGGTGGTGCAGTAGAGGGAAGGCATTAACACACTTCTGCTGCGATCTCGGTCGGCCGACTAAGACAGGCGGCGGGAAACTGGCAAAATGGCTGGCATGGAACATTATATTTATAGCAACTCTCTCCTCCTTAGTTACCCAACTGACTTTGACAGTAGACTTAAGTCTGTTGAAGGAAAGAGTGCTTTTCTTTATTTTGTTGAAAGTGTTAGTTTTAACGACTGTTTTGAGAATTGTAAGTTTTGTTTGTTAAAAATGGACAATAATTTCTAGTTTGGTTTGCATTTTTTGTGAAAACGAGTTGGGAGGCGATACAGTTGTTGTCGAGAAGGGACTAAAATCCATTAAGGAAGTGAGTTCACTATTAAATGATGGACTCTATGAAAAGATTACTGGAAAAACGAAAATTACTGTCCATAAATCGTGCAGGCAAAAGTACACTCGTCCAACCAGTATTCGAGCTGCTGTGATGAAAAAAGAACCTGAGGTTTCCACTTCTTTTGTTCTGGAAAGTTCAAAAGAAACCTTCGATTTCAAAAATGATACGGTTTACTCTAAATCTCCCCATTATCGCCGAAAACCTGTCCATCTTGTGTCTACTTCAGAAATAACAGAAAAAATACTTAAAACATGTGATGAACGAGATGATAATTGGGGGAAAAGAGTCAAATGTAAGCTTCTCAACGTTACAGACCTACCGAGAACGAAGAGCAGAACAGGAGGGCATCAAAACAATCATCTTGCGATATCGCGTTCGAACAAAACACTATTTGTGTTACATCGAAAGAAAATTTTTTTTTTGGGAAATAAGAACAATAAAAAGAACTTGTAGCTTGCTCTGATATCAGAACTTCAAATACACAGTCTTAGAGTAATAACAGCAGAAGAAGATGCAGATTTAGATATTGTGATGACAGCTATAGAACAAATTAACACTGATTCTAGTGTTGTAGTTGTGGGGTCAGATTCAGATATATTAATATTGTTAATTGCGCTGGCTCCTGAAGAGAAAAAGATATATTTTCGAAAAGAGAAAGGGGGTGCTATATCTTCAACGATTCATTACAAGAAAGAGGCTTTGATTGATAACCACCAGACATCACGAAAACTTCTTCTATTTGCACATGCTGTAGCTGGTTGTGATACCACCTCTTGTTTTTTTGGAATGGGTAAATTGAAATCAATCGAAATGCTTAAGTCACCTGAGATTCAAGAGTTGGCCAAGTTATATCTTGATATAACCACCTCTAAAGAGGAATTGATGGCTGCTGGAGAAAAATTTGTACTTTATTTATATGGTTTGAGAAAATACTCAACTTTGAACGAAGCCAGATATTACAGATTTGCAACTCTGACAAAGAAGAGTACGCTAAAATCAAACTTTGACCTGGCAAAACTGCCACCAACCTCTGAAGCGTGCCGTCAACATCTACTTAGAGTTTTTTTTACAAGTACAGAGTTGGTTAGGAAATAAACTTCCCGCCACAGAGTGGGGATGGAAAATGGAAAGTATAGAAAACAATGAAATATTGAAAAAACACTGAAACCGGTTACAACATCACAGCCATTTGCCCCAGATGATATGTTGCATCAACTGTCTTGTGCTTGCAAACAAGGATGTGGAAGATATTGTGGGTGCAGGAAAGCTAACATAGTTTATTCTGCAATGTGTGAGAATTGCAATGGGTTATCATGTTCAAACTCGCCGATTTCTTCCGAAGAATATAGATTAGATCCAGATCCAAGTTCAATAGAATAAAGACTTATATATTGTTAATAGCATAGTACATATTTTTCATTAAATTTCTATATTAAAAATTATGAACTATCTGTCATAAAAAGTAAGAATTTTAAAAGGCCAAAAAATATATTTTTACTATAGATTAATGGTGGGTGGATGGTCCGTGATGCTGTTAAAGCTGTCACCTTGTGGTAAACAGCTGCCAGTTTTGCCATTATGGGACACGGCATATCCATAGATGGTGAATAATGGAACGTAAATCAAATAAAATGGTTAGGGAATTCCTTGCCCCCGAATCAAAATTTGCATAAGCAATAGATGACTTCATATTTCGTATATTTTAATACACTACGACTGATCAACGAAATAGTCAGCCGCCCGTAATCGCAGCTAAAAATTGCTGCATCCTCCCCTCTACTGTGCCAGCCCGCTCGAGAATAAGCAAACCTTCACACCAATAAATTCACAATTAAATAATCTACAATTTTCATTTGAGGTGTTTTCCTGTAATGTGACATCCAAAAAACTTATACGCAAAAATATAAAGTGTTAGAGTTAAAAAATTGTTTTTGTCGCGCATTCACATTCATTTATGAGAAATCTATTAGGTTTAATGTAAAATTGAAGAGGGCCATTATTGTAGCTAATGTTATAACAAACACAACAACAAAACACTCAACTTGATCCGATTATTAGTATCGTAGATTTAGGGCTTTCCGCAGTTATTGTCATTTTCATTCTTTGGGAGGGGGTAGGGGGTGAAGCTCCAGGGGGATTTTAGGGGACTTTTGTAAAAATGATCCTCTAGTAGCGGTTTATCGATGATGAAAAATTCAGCCTTACGCTAATTTTTTCCCATCAAAACCTTTATTGACTGGGCTATTGGTTGGAGGATTGAACCCCCAGGGAAATAAATCTTGTTTACACGATATAAGGCGCAATTTTGGTACCATAGGGTTGAAACTTTGTAGGTCTGTACGTAGTTTCGTACGATATCTTGGATGCTATTTATTTCTATATGAATTGGTTGGATTGTTGACCCCCCGGAGTAGGAAATAAATCTTGTTTACACGATAAAGGGCGCAATTTTATATAAATAGGGTTGAAAGTTTGTAAGTACGTATATTCGTATGATACATTGGATGTGATTGGTTTTGGTACGAATTGGTTGGGAGGTTGATCCCCCGGGGAGCAAATAAATATTGTTTACACACGCGCTTTTTTTTAATTTGGAAAAAAAAACATAATTTAATGAATATATTTTTTAAACTGGATACGTTATTATATATCACTGGAAAGAGCATAAAGAATGCTGCAAAATGACACCTCTTCAAGCTCTCTAGCTCAACTAGGGCAGCTCCTAGAGCAATTTCAAAAAAGTAACTTTTCGGTTTTTGGCCGAAATTTTGAAAGTTTACGCAGCCATATTTTGGAAACGGTATGCGAAAAATATTTGAATTTTGGTATTCCAAATTTCACCAAAATCTGAGATGGTGAGGTGAAAATTAAATTAAGAGTGTGTTGATTTGACATGTAACTACCCAATAGTTGCATATTATTTAGTAGAATCAAACAACATTTGCCGAAACGTAAAGAAATTTCAAGGAGCATTTTGGAACATTTACGGAAACAAGCAACAGCAACAAAAATGTTCCTCCGGTGGAAACGTAGCTATATATTTATTCGTTTTCGTACTTCACTGCCCACTGAAAATCTGCGACACGAATGTTTACTAGTTGCGTTCTCGATACGTTTCCACTGCGATAGCAACACGGATTTTTTTACACATGTTTCCTATTTTCTTCTGAAGTTTACCGCTCAAAATGGAAATCGGCGACAAGTAGGAACAGTCAACATTTGTTGCCGAAAAATAAAGACATTTTGAGGAACATTTTGGAACATTTGCGGAAACACGCAACAGCACCAAAATTGTTCCTCCGGTGGAATCTTAGTTTGAAGTGTGACTAGTGGAAACAGTCAACATTTGTTGCCGAAACACAAAGAAATTTTAAGGAACATTTGGAAACATTTTCGGAAACACGCAACAGCAACATAAATATTCCACATTGTTCCTCCGGTAGAACTGTAGCTTAACATTCTGTGAATAGATTACTCGATATATTATCTGAAGAAACGCGCGAGCAGTAGAGTTCCGTTACTAAGAGCGGTTGCCCACAGGACGGTAACGGCACGATTTGCCGCGCGCGATAAATCGTACGCGATATCGCAACGACTCAAATTCACAAATTTGGCGTTCAAAAGTCAAGCTACACGAATTCGCGCGTTTCTTGACTCCCAAATCGCGGGTTTGTGCGGTAACGTCCTGCCGCGACGATATTTAAAACCGTCGCGGCATTATTTAACCAGTGGGCGACCGCTGCATTCATTGTATGACAAATTTGTGAATTTTGGTCGTTGCGATATCGCGTACGATTTACCGCGCGCGGCAAATCGTGCCGTTACCGTCCTGTGGGCAAACGCCCTAAGATCGTATTTTTCACGAAGTGCATCGCAGATTGATGGAGAAGCAGGTCGAGATGCGATTCGAACGGAATAAATTATTATAGTTATATATCAAAGCATTTGTATCATACGAGCAGAAATTACTAATCTCATACCCACGCCATTCACCATTCAAACTACTCTTTTAGGGCAAAAAAAAAGTGTGAAATAATTCACAAAAATCGCTTCATCTCCGAAACTACCCGTTGTAGTTAAAACTAAGAGGAAAAAAGTTGAGCAACAGAGCTCCCGTCACTAAAAAATTGAGGTATTTGTCAAATTATTTGAAAGTATACGGCTTTGTTTTCCGTGTTTGAAGAAAATCTGGATTAAAGTTTGTCAAAAAAATTTGATCGTTTGAAGGAGGGAGCTTAAGGTCGTATTTTTCGCGACCAAATAAACATCATTATATATCAGAGGATTTCAATCTTACGACCAGACTCGTCAGAAATTCACAAAAATTGCTTTATTTCCGAAACTACTCTTTCAAAACATACCAAAATAGTAGCGAAGTAGGTCGGGATGCGATCATATCGTATGCCCGAAGTACAGTGCGGTTATTGAATAGTATCAAATTCAATAGTTTTTTAGGGTTCTGTACCCGAAGGGTAAAAACGGAACCCTATTACCAAGACTGAGCTATCTGTGTCCGTCCGTATGTCTGTCTCCAGGCTGTATCTCAAGAACCGCGATAGCTAGACAGTTAAAATTTACACAAATTATGTATTTCTGTTGCCGCTATAATAACAAATACTAAAAACAAAATATTATAAATATTTAAGGGGGGCTCCCATACAACAAACGCGATTTTTTCGCCCTTTTTTGCTCGATATCAATAATGGCAACAATGGCCGATTTTTTTTCATAACAGCTCACGTTTACCTTTTGATTTGACGAGATGTCTTTTGATAATTTTTTTGCGCTTTAAGAAATACCCCAGATTGCATTTTTCAGCTGATTTGGACTGATGGAGGCAGCTGGAGATGCCAATATGTAGTGAGAAGTGAAAACATGAACCATTATAGAGGCATTCTCGTTGCCTATAGGAGTCCAACACTGAAAAGTTCTGTGTTTCGCACATACTAAATTTGTAAATAATAGATATATGGAAATTTATTTGAAGTCTAGAATAAAACGATGCATGGATCAGTACTCTAGCTATAAACGAGAAAAAAGATCCAGATGACATCCGTATGTTTCATCATTCTCGGTATTCAATCACTATTTCAAACTGCTGATAATGAGGCTATAATAAAAAGGACATCATAAAGAAGTCCAATACTTCTGTATTGTCCGCAAGTGGCATTAGGGGCCTTCACAAATAATCTGTAGCGAGCTCCCTTGAAAAGCCAACTGTCAAACATGTTTTAATCGTATTGTCCCCGAAAATAATAGGCTATTGCAGCGTATAGAAACTCAACAGTCAGGTGCGGCAGTAGTTTTTTTATTCGTTTTCTTAAAAATTACAGAAAAGTTCTGAATCCAAAATATTTAATATGGTACGAGTGTGGTGCAGCTTTAGACTAATTCTACAGCACACCCTCATAACTAGAGTTCCGCAACTGTAATAAATTTGGGAATAGGTGTAATAAATTGTAATTAATGTGTAAAAAATTAATGTAGAGTGAAATAGGGTGTGGGGTATAAAAGCTGGTGCACCGCGAGGGACATTAATTTCATCACTTTGTTCTAAGATCCTTACCAGGATCGTCAACATAAAATTTGATGATTTTAGGTCTATTGTCACACAGATAATATATTAAAAATCGATTCTCCTTAGTACTATTATTCTTGATTCCGTTTTGAGATAAAAACTTAGAAAATTAATTATACTTTGACATTTAAAAAAATATAATTAATAGCGTACTAAACCGAAATAAAAAGTGGAAAACAATGAATTTTATTGTAATTATGCGTGAGGTGTTTGATAAAAAAATATTTCATTGGTAGCAATTTATAAAAGAAGAGTTATCATAGAAATATAATAGTAAACAGGTCCACACGTGTTGTTTTCCATTTGCTATTGGAGTGTTTTCATAGTTTTTTTCAAACTATAATTTATTTTACATATATGCACCTGAATAATGAAATTGGTAATCGTGAGATGGAGTCGAAAAACGAAAGCTCATCTTGTTATTACTAAAAACAACCGAACCAAGTGTTCAACTTTACGGTCGAAGCGTTCTTTTAGTGCGAATAGATATTGGATATTCCAAACCGTAATCCAAGGGTTCACAAAAAATTCATCTTGAAGATACGCCATCAACTAAATCCGAATTTTCCGGATATACTCGCTCGACCGTTCACTTCAAACGTCTGCAGCAGATATTTTATCCGTCGTAGCGGGCCTAATGTCGCAAATTTACGATAGATAACACTACAGATCACGCGACAGACCCATATTTATTTCACTGGGCGTCGACGTCACGTCGGATAAACGAAAGGAAGCGTGTCATCCGGAGAGACGAAACGTCGAAGGTAGGGCACTAAGAGCAATTCTCGAAGGCGTGAAAATGGAAAATGGATTTAGGACGTCGAGAATGGAAATCGGCGTTTCTACCTAGTTGATAATTCCACTTTTGAAGGACCGAATCGAATATTTTACTTTATGAGTGCAGCGCCGAAAGTCATTTCAATCGAGTGGTTGGATTGAGTTCCTTTAGAAAATTTGTGGATTCACGAAAATTGCTATTTCAGAATCAATTTCGGATGCCTTAATCTCTGATTCTGTGTAAATTTCGATATGATGAACTCTATTGTAAAACAATGAATTTATACATGTGATTTATCGAAATTGTAAACATGCCTCAGTATTCTACTAAATAAATCCATAAATAACCTCCAGAACTTTTGATAGGAGTATAAAGTTAGTCCCCCCCTTTTAACCCAGGCATGCAAGAATATATCCACTTGGCATGGGTATTATGCTAAGCTTCTTGAAAAGCTCCCTACTTGTCCTCTTTGAAGCTACAGATAATATTATCACAGCTCTTTTTTGGTGTAAGAAAACTCTATATGTATCGGTTGATCCCCCCACAAAATAATCCTATATGTTGCTAAACTGTGAAAATGTGCATGATAGGTAAGTATTGCTGCGGAGTCTCCGAAGATTGACTTTATTATTCTTATTGTATAGCATATGTAGCATAACTTTTCACACAATTTGTCCAAATGAAGAAGAGATAGTTTACTAGGATCACAATATTCATTGCCAATTCATTTGCTTGCATCCATAATTTTGCGTTTGTTATTGCATTTTGTGTTTTTATCTGAAGTTCCAGTTTCCTGTTTGCTCTATTTATGAACACTGTGTCGTCAGCAAAGACCCTTAAACCATCGAAGTTAACATTTTCAAATAGATCGTTCGAATATTGAATAAATAAAGCCCAAGAATTGAGCCTTGTGGGACACCTTGGGTAAATCTCATTTGATTTGATCTATGTCCATACCATTGCACAACTAGGTACCCATCATACATGAAGATACGATTTCAAGACTTCTAGGATTGGCCCTTTTATGCAGTAATATTTTAGCTTCTGTGAGAGATTTTTATGGCTTACATGCTTACACAATCAAATGCCCTGCTCAAGTCAAGGCATGTAAACATAACTTCATAAATCTCCTCAAAGGCCACCATAACAAATTCCAAAACTTCAATTATTGCAGTTGTTGTTTTTTTTTTCTGAATCCGTGTTGGTTTTCGTTTAATATTGATTTCACAATCCTGTTTTCTATTCAATTTAAAAAGACGAATTTTAAACTTCACAAGTTAAAGCTGTCTTTCAAATGGCACTTATTTCAACTTCGGTAGCTCAACAATATTTGAGCAAGCTCAATTGACTCGAAAATCTTAAATATATATATATATATATATATATATATATATATATATATATATATATATATATATATATATATATATATATATATATATATATATATATATATATATATATATATATATATATATATATATATATATATATATATATATATATATATATATATATATATATATATATATATATATTATATATATATATATATATACATACATACATACAGGGCCGGCGCATGGTTTGTTGGCGCCCAAAGCTAGACTTTCTTCGCCACCCCCCCAACGGTAAAACGTATAATTTCATAATACTCAAGATTTCTTTTGGCGTGACTTTGTTGGTCCCTTTATCTAAAATCGAACCTACACTACTTAAAAGTTCATGAAACAGTTCAATTTCGTTTATATCTGGTATCTTGTTCCTGTTGTCAGTTAAATGCCTTTCAAAATTCAAACAACATTTTTTAGGTCTTCTCTACCTGGAAGTTGAGTAACACTATACAAAAATCTCCATACTTGTTGAACATGCTGTTTCAATGCAGTTGGCCTCTTCTTAAGCAAGTGCAATATATTATCCACTAATGGATAAAGAACTTCCCTTTTAAAGGCAGCGTGTTTATTTCTTCACTCATACAAAAAAATGCGTTTTGTTTTAGGAATCCTTTTCTCAGGGAAAATGGGTTCAATGTCAATTTCAGCAGCAATTTCTTCAGCGGAGATTACCGCGTCCACGTATCCATTATCTCTAAATCTATTTAAACACTCTAAGCACGTATTGATCTTTTCAGAACATTCACTGAGGTCTACCTCTTTCCCTTGAATACTCTTACTGACCAAATTAACTTCAAAAAGAATGTCATTCCATAAGATAAAAGTTATGATGAAAAAAAAATCTTCCATCTGATTTGTCAACGAGTGAGCTTCAGATGCTGTTTGGGGGGCAATCAATGCATCCCTAACTTCAGCGTATTGGTGTCTAACAGCCTGAAGAGCACTTATACGAGCTTCCCAACGTGTTTCACACACTTGCTTTAAAGTGAGGGCTTTCGAATGGTCGCTTATTATACACCAGCGCTTCGTTGAACTAGAGAATATGGTAAAGAGGCGTTGTGAAATCTCAAATAAGAATGTAAGTTAACTGATGACTTTGCACCATCAGCAATTACAAGGGTCAGGCTATGGCACCCACAAAGAATGAACACAGCCAAAGAGAATTTGTCCAGTACACGGGCTTGAACTCCTTTATGTACTCCTGCCATGTTAGAGCCATTATCGTAGCCTTGACCACGACAGTTTGTCATGTTCAAACCACACTCTTCAATTTCTTCGAACAGCAAGTCAGCGAGAGCTTCCCTAGTTGTTTCTTCGGCAACTCGATAGGCTATGAAGCTTTCTTCTAGGCTTATATTCTCATCTTCAGTGACGTAGCGTACGGAAGGATAACGGAAAAATGTCTGGCTTCCTTTATTTTCTTCAAACTACTTTGCTTTACTGAGTCACCTAATATAGCTATTAGCTCATTTTGTATGGACACACTTAATAAATGAAATTTCGTTTCTTTGTCAGTTATCCGTCTTAAGTGTTCCATCAGTACGTTATCAAATTTTCCTAAGAGTTTCTGCTATCGTTTGTGAACACTTTGGAAGATGACCCACGAAAAGCCATATTGTGATCTTCTAGATATAAGGTAATTTCCACTAATCTACGCATTACCTCTTCTGAAGGCTGAGCCTCTGATTCAATTTGCTTCATAATGTTTTGGTTGATTGATGTGTCTCCTTTAATTATTTTTTCTGCTTCAATCCATGTGGTCATATTTTTGCAATGGTCTGGAGACAACTCAAAAGATTTTAAAAGGTCTAAATTTTTTCAGTTGTTAAAACCTATTGCTTGGCCAAAATGGGATTTTGATGAAGGATTAAACAATCTACAACAGAAACAATATACAGAATCTGATTTTTCAGAGTAAACTAACCATCGCCTTGATATTTTTTCTCCATTTTCCACAAACCGATACCGAAATTGGATTGAAAAGTGCCTATTTTCGTGATTTCTTGGGTAATCGTGGACTTCCTTATTCATACAGCCCTTTCAAAATAAGGTCATCACGCTGAAGCATAATATGTACTGGCCAGTATAAACAGTCACTACAGTACATTTTTCATAGAGAGAATTAATGGGCACTCATCCATGTCTACATTGTGTTGTTTGATTCCGAGACCAATATAGTCGTCTATGTGCTTATAAAAGAGATACAGACAACTATACAACAAACTATTAAAATATTATTTTTTTAACCACGGCGGCGCACCCCGCAACGAAGCGCCCGCCTCGGTCGCCCCACCCACGCGACGATCCTGCATACATATATTACAACATCCTTAATAATTTGCGTAAAATGTTATCAAATAAAAAAACTCGTGCGCAGAACTACATCACTAAGGTTTTATTCTAAAGGCGAAATGCATCGCGTCGAGATGCGGTTCTGATAGATTGAATTATAATTTGAAAAATCACGCTCAAATAGCAAACCGAATTGAAGAAAAAAGTTGAAACAAACGAAGAACCCTCTATTGAAAAAAAATCGCGAAATGCATCGTGTACTGATAACGAAGCAGGTCGAGATGCGATTTGAACGGAAGGGCCCAGCTCGGTGCAGCGCGACTGAGGAAAATTATGGTTGAAACTACCGTACGGTACTTCCTCAACATTAACACAATCTCCGTACCAAGTTTGAAACCTCTAACTCAATCTGCAGAAGCTGTGGAGTTTGGCAAATTTTTAAAAACCATGAAAAAACCGTAAAAATGGCGGCGGTTGGAAAAATTCACCAAAATTCTGATACAAAAACAATCCCGGGTACCAAACTTCAGCTCATTTGACTCGATGGTAGTCGCTGGAGATGCCAATATGTACCGGGAAAAATTTTTATACACTGCAATATAGTCTGTCCAGTCTAAGTTGGCGTGTACGTCACAGTCATGCGCAAATAACGACGCAAGGCTGCCTACCCAAATAAATAAAATTCGAAATGGTCAAAATTCATATCTGTCGTGAGTAATTTTCTGAAAAAGTAGTTACATGGTGATAGTGACCGGATCATCCATTTCGACAAATATTCCGTTCTTAACATATCAAATCGTATGTATCTCTCAAGAAAAACTAACATTCCGAGTAATGAAAATAAGTTGAATGTTTGTTAAGTTGTCATTTAATTGAAAAATTTGCAATGTTGTCGGACCCTCTCGACCAATCGGCATTTCACGTTTGACAGTCGCCGAGTAACCTAGAAGATTCTGTAATTAAGTTTGATTTATCGATCGATGAATATGGATTCCATATAGATAGACACTTCTGGTAGGAAATAATGGTCAATTTGAATTTACCGCTAAAAATCCCCGCCATGTCAAACATGCAAGATATCTCATTTTGTTGAAAATTGGGTTAGCTATTTAGATTTAAGACTAGTGAGAACTAGTCTTAAATCTCATTTTGTTGAAAATTGGGTTAGCTATTTAGATTTAAGACTAGTGAGAACTAGTCTTAAATCTAAATAGCTAACCCAATTTTCAACAAAATGAGATATCTTGCTCCATCGCCTATTAAATAGATCCGTGAGAAATATGGATCTATAAAAATATAGTTTCGCCATCGCCGAGGAGTGCTAAGCCCGTCACAGCCTCTCTCGAACGGGCACACCATCTGCTCGCTGTCAATCTCGAATTCGTGCGGAATCGGCTACGACCTCGTTGGGCCTCGCCGTGCCGAAAATTCTCGATAGAATTCAACTCGTCCAACTATCGGCTCCAAAGGCGGTCACGTGAATTCGAGTCCATGTGACGCGAAAATAGTTCTTAAGCGTCGGGAATGCAGCCGTTTTCGCGAATTTCGGAGAAACGTCAAACTTTAAACGTTCGATATCGAAGATCGGCGTCGCGGTCGGGAACGGGACATAGCCTAAGCACTACAAAAAGGTCGGCGCGATTCGGGGCCGATCTGCTTAGCTCGGCTTCACAAGTTTGCCATGATGCGGCCTTCGGCCGCCTTCATTTTAGGAAGTCGAATTTGGCAAACCAATTATTTATTTAGTATTATGTATTATTTATTACGTCTGGCAACAGTGTTCACGATCGACGTCATATACAATTGGTGACGTACACGCCAACGGTCGCTGGACAGACTATAGTATGTATTTCATGAGAAAATAACAGTAATAAAACTTTGTTGAAACAACTATTTATCCCAGTAACCATCAAATCAATTGAGTACAGTTCATTAAGATATTACAGCCGTGTAAGATACACCATAAATTACCAGCTTCACCTTACTGCGGTTGTCAATCTCATAATATGCTAATTTAGCACTACGAATTGAAAATTGACTTGCACCGGCCCCAACCGATCGATAACGTCATGTTTGAAACAGACGAAGCGTGTTCGAATCATCTCCAACAATGTTTTCAATTAAATTTATGGATTCCATCGTCCTATAGGAAAAGTCACACACGGAGGAGCATCGACAAAACGTCTTCGCGTACGCTTCATCGGCCTTTCGAACTGCAGTAATGATTATTGAACTTTTCCAACTAGAATATTTTTAGAATATGGATGTACTGACGTGCGACAATCGAGTAATAGTCCTTCCGTCAGTCTAGACGAAAGAAGAAAGCATGTGAATTTTCATTAATCCCCAAGACGAGGTTTGTTGACTTCCAAAGAAAAAAACGCGCGAGCAGCAGAGCTCCGTTGCTGAGGTCGTATTTCCCCTAATATTTGTTTCTTCTACAAACGAATTATTAACCTACTACATGAAGTCAACAAGGAAAATTGTTCAATATTTTAAAGAATTATCAAACAACTTTCCAAGGGAGCCGGTTACACAATCGAACGGTGAATTATACAACGTGAATTAACGAATTTCTAATTGTTCCCCAATACAAACCGTGACCGAGCTACTATCTGGATAAAAACCCAGAGCGACCCCCACCAAGGATATTGGATACAAACCATGCACTGCTTAGATAGAAAATGCAGAATACCGTCTGGAGAATATGAACTTCCTGACATGAAACGTCTACTCTGCAACTGTGTACCTGGTTGCAGTGTGTTTGTGGTTCCAAAGCACGCTAAGGGTATCCGCACAACGAGCCTGGATGGTCGCCGGTACCCTAGATGGTAGAGTTAAAAACTGCTAGATACTCGCACGTCGCGCTGGTAGATTGTGAGCTGGTCATACGGAAATCAACCCGTGAAGTGTGCAGATATGTGGTTAAAATGGATGATTCAAGTAGTGACAGTGATGATTTCTATTTATTAGAAAATAATGCTACATAGTCGTTCTTAAAACAGAAAGCTGGACAAGTTTTTGATCTTAGCAAGCCCTTCATTTGTATAGATTAAAATTCAAAATTCCCAGCAATTATAATCCTTCAACTCCTTCCTTTATATGCCTACTATTACTGACACTGTACAATGCAAAAATGTTCATTCGCCTGCAAATGTAGTAGTACTACGAAACTGCTGTCGCAAACAATTCAATAAAAATAGTGATATAAAAAACAAAGTAAAGTGTTTCCCATTTATATTGAAAAAATTTATTAACACAAAGTATCTAACGGACAAATCCATCCAATATTTAGTATTTCATTTCTGAATACGAAAATATTCTAAAATTTTTACTTCTAAACAAGACATCAGTTTTTCCATATCCATTCCGCACGCTGGTCGCTGGTAGAATGTGAAATAATGTTTTTCGAGCGACCAGCGAGATAGCCCGCTAGTACAATCGACCGGACCTGCGCGCACGTACGGTACCCCATAAGAAACTACGAAAATAATGCTTCCAGCCAGGCGACCAGCTAGGCTACCATCCACCATCCAGGCGAGTTGTGCGGATACCCTAACATAGCGTTTTTTAAAAAATCTGGACGTACTCACGAGATGGCGCTCTTGAAATACGTGTTACGATTTACGCAAATATTCAAAATCAAATCATGAAGAATACACAAGTTGACCATAGTCAATTTAATATACTACATAATGTGGAAAAGAAAAATTCTTCAATAATTTCAAAAATTATCAAACAACTTTCCACCGGAGCTGGTTTTATGTAATCCCCGATGAGAAGTCTACATTCACAATCCAACAGCGAATTATAGAAATCGTCAAGTATGCCATATAACCAGCTCCCTTCGAAAACTGTTTGATAATTTTTTTTAATTGTTGAAGAATTTTCCTTGTTCGCCTTATGTAGTATATTAAACTTGTGTGGTCAACTTGTACATTTTTCATGATTTGATGATTTTGAATTATCAACCCCTAAGTCAATTCAAAGTAGCTTAAAACCTACAGAAACGAGTTCTACATAACAATTGCGGCGGTGGGAGGAATCATTTGAATACCACCTCCCTAACATCAACTAACTTCACGTACAAATTTTCTGCCTTCTAAAGAAATTTGTAGTGGCTGTAGAAATGAGCAATGCTCGAAATTACTCAAAAATGCTTGAAATTTCAACATCAATTTTTACGGCTGTAAAATACTTAAATCAATTCTAAACCAAATTTACACTTTCTTAACATCAACGCAATCCGCAAACCAAATTTTACCCCTCTAGCAATGTGCAGAATCTGTGGGGTAAGCAAAACCCGAAAAAGAACGAAATTTGTATCTAAAAATGACGCGGTCAGAGAAAAACTATCTTCTCCCGAATGGCACCTACTTAAACCAAATCCAAGTAAGGCAATTTGAAGGGCGTTTGGGCGTGCAAAATTCAACAAAAAACCGTTTTCCATGCACTCACCAAAAATCCCTAGAAGATTGAATTGGGGATACTTTACTGAGGAATCTATAAACACTATTAGAAAAAACTTTGGTTCAGCTCAAAGCTCAAGTCGATAGCTCGGATAGAAAAAAAGTTTGCGTAAAACCCGAGGTACAACCCAGGATTCCCCTGTATATATAACATTACTTTTTCGCGCCAAAAATGTTGTGTCGTATTTACGTAATTGTTTTTTATATTGTTACATAGTATGTATGTATTTGATGATCAATGAAGATGTATTTTTGATAGAAAGAAAATATCGGTATATCGGCCCTTATATCGGCTATTAAAGATAATCGATCAATGGGCCGATATGGCCGATATGAATATCGGTATACAATACCCGAGACAATACCCCTGGTTTTTTTTAACTACTTTCACACTTAATTCAGTGACTGTAAATTTAAAACAAGTAATGAAATGAATTATCTTCTAGAGAAGATGAGCGGAATTTCCAAGTGAATCAATATATTTGCAATTATATATATATATATATATATATATATATATATATATATATATATATATATATATATATATATATATATATATATATATATATATATATATATATATATATATATATATACATACACATATATACATATATACCTTTATATTATGTATTGATGAAACTGGAAAGAGTTAATATGATAATAATATAGCAAGCGAAAAACAAAAATTTGTTTAGTTTTCAATTTATACTCTACTTGAATGACTAAAACTTACAGCGTACAAAGTAGAATGGTATCACCTAGACATATTGAAGAATATTACGAGTATATGCTTTGTAGAAGGCTTTATAAGTATTTACGGTACATGTTAAAACCCAAATCACGTAAAATTATGAATATGGAGATCATTATTTTTCGGTGACGGAGATTTTATTCGTACTTTTTGAAGTTCGGGTTATTATTGGGAGTGCCTCTTAATTGAAATATCACGTTCAGGTTCCGGTGTTGAAATTGGAAAATTCAGTACAACCCCAGTTTTAAACTCATTCGTAACTATAGAAACATTGATTTCGTAAATATGCACACATTATTTCTCTTTCTTCGCTGATTCTAACCGAGCCGCCCTATGACGTTCCTGATGGGTTTGATTGAACATCATCGTATATAATGGTAGCCAGACATGTAACGATATGCATTGGAGGCCAGTCAGTTTAGATAATCAATTAACATAATTCCAAAAGTTTTGAAACTTTAATGTAGGGTCGGGAAAGAGATGAAAACAAACTATGAAATTTTGCAACCTTTTCCGACGTCCGGAACATTGTTAAAATTGCAATAACATTGAACATTGCCTTATGCTTGTGAAAAAAATTCCAAAAGTTCTGCAAACTTGGAGTAGTATTAAATATATTATTTCATATCACGTATCAAATTTGCAACCAATTTGAGGGTACGGAACATTTTTTTAATTCAAAATTAACGTTTTTCTTTGATAAACTAACCAAAAAAAAACCAAAGGTTCTGCAAACTTGACAGATACTTCGGAAAAATATACCGAACAGTTGTATAGATTTGCAACCTTTTACGTTGACCCGAACATGTTTATTTATAATTTTTTCAATTCGTGGTCGTTTTTTCGGGCAAGATGGTCTCGAAATAATTACAAAAGTTCTGAAACTTGGATGCAAATGCAGACAATATCTATTCTGATGCATTTGCAAATTTGCAACCTTGTACTCGGTTCGGAACTTTATTCAATTTGCAAAAATATGATTTTTGGATTTTTATATTTTTGCAAATTGCATAATGTTCCGGATCGCGTACAAGGTTGCAAATTTGCAAAAGCATCAGAATAGATATTTTCTGAATTTGCAACCAAGTTTCAAAACTTTTGTAATTATTTCGAGACCATCTTGCTCGAAAAAATTACCACGAATTAAAAAAATTATAAATGAACATGTTCTGGTCAATGTAAAGGGTTGCAAATTCATACAACTGTCAGCATAAGGCAAAATTTAATATTATTGCAATTTTAACAATGTTCAGGGCTTCGAAAAATGTTGCAAAATGAGATTTGTTCCTTTCTCTATATAGCATTCAGTTGCCCAAAGTTCAAAAACTTTTGGAATTATTGTTAAATTTTTGATATTCAATGTCTAAACTGAGTGGCGCCCACATGTCCAAGTTTCGTGTATTGAAAGGGTGTTGCTCAAATTTCAAGTTTCAAAATAGTCTGAAGGTTATATTCGAGTTCGTTCGCACAAGATTAATTAAATGTATATGGCATGGTATGGCATATGGAAGTTTTCAAAACTACAGTGGTTACGCAAGAATATCGTAAAGTGTATGAATACCTTGAATGCTAGAAATTAGTCCTGTGTAACAGTGTTGTATAACACTTTTGTGTTGACACTTTCACATGTGTCAGATGTGCTGAAACAGTAGAATGATATCCAATGGCACTCGACTCTTCATGAAACCGAGGTGCGGGAAAGGTATGGTCTGTTTCAGAAATTACGCGACTGCACGTTTAGCACTAGAGATGTGTTGTATCATGGACTATAGGCAACCCACATTACATTAAACTATTAGTTTTTATAGTTAACATGTGCATAATATAAGCCGCGCTAGTCGATCCTCAGGATTGTTGGCTCTGCGGATTATTTTATTTGATATTACGAATAATTTATGCATCTCTATCTTAAAAATTTTCACATTCTAGTTTATTTAATTATTATAATGTTTCGCTTTGTGTGTCATAGTTATGCCGACTCTGATACCCAGCACTGACCTGAGCCAACAGAAATTTGATGCTGAAGCATTGAGTTTCAGTTTTAAGAGTGCCAGATTTGTTTTTAATACTTTACGCAACGAATTACTCCCGACTGTGTCGTGACACAATTGTGCTGGCACAAAGTGTTGAAACACTAGGTTGTGTTAGTGTCATTGTTTCAGCACCCAATATTTCACTGTGTTACCCAGGCCTACTAGAAATATCGTTCAGTAATAGACTTTCACAAATAAAGAAATAAGTGTCCCGAAAAGTTCAATACTTTTCTAGGGAAACGCTTCTTCGCGGTATAAATTATTGAACTGGAAAGTTGGTTAGTGAGTTCATTTTTGAGATCTTTCTGCCGCAAAGTAAATCGAAAAGAGGAGAAAGAGGCATAACATTTCTTCCACGCCCGAGGCGTCATAATATAAATTATGGAATCCGCCATCTCCTGGCATAAATGTTATTCCAGGATTAAATTTGGCGACTCTATTGGAGAAGCAATGAGGGGAGGAAGTCAGCGACATCGGAGTCACGTTCCATCAAGGATCGGTGTAACTTATTACGAAATTTCATCAGACGTCCGCCATTTTGTTATCTTTCGAGGACAGATCCGTGAATATCCGTTTGCCGTATACCTCCTAATGTGATAGAAGCTACGAAGTTCTTATTATAGAGTACGTAAAACTCCATCCAGAATCTAGTGGTAATGTTCATTGCGGAATGTAAGCCATAAGAACTTTGCTAGCGGTCGGGGGGCATTCCTGAATGTTTACGACAAATGCAATTTTGATTTGAACTTGTGGAGGGTGTATTTCGTCGTACTAGGAGTAGAAAAAGCTTCGTAATTCTGAACATTAAAGGCAGTTTCTATTAACGGCGAACCATTCAAGAAATATTTCATATTGAATGTTAGTGAAAAACAATTCTCATTTTAGAGTTGAATATTCAATATTTTCTTCCACAACAGTATTCGAATTTCCATTTTTAGCGAGAAATTCTTTCTTTTCAAAACAACCACAAATATCAATAATCCGTCGTGTGTGGCTCCTAATAAGGTACACTCTTAGATAGCTCTTGGTAGGGTAGTACCATGTCAAATCAACACACTTTGAATTAAAATTATACTTCACCATTTTAAATTTGAGTGAAATTCAGTATACTGATCGTAGATGCAGAGCCTAAGCAAATTTCAATTTTCTATCTCGAAAACGGAAAACTTTTTTGAAATTGCTCTAGAAGCAGTCCTAGTTTAGCTAGAGAGGTGAAAGAGGTGTTATTTTGCAGCATTCTTTATGTGATATATAACATGCCATAGGTTATAACAAAAAAGTACATAATTTAAAATTGTCAAAATAATTTTACAAACAGTTTTTTTTTAATCAATAGGCAGATTGCCTAAATGGCCTAGACCTCTGTCATCAGCCAACATTTTTTTAAATTTTAATTCTTCTTAGGTCTCATCGAGGAGAGAAAACACAAAGTAAACAACGTTTCTCACAGTTTTAAACCTAAAGCATTAATAAAATCAAATAGGACTTCATAGACATTCATGTTTTCAAGTGACATGAGGAAACTAAGATTGTAATGTTGATGAAATTTCAAAATTTTATTCAGATTTGAATATAGGACTTTTCTATGGTGGTGATAATTGCTGCATACTAACAACAAATGATCAATTGTACCTATTTCGCCACAATGGCATAAAGGAGATTCGTTAATACCTATTTTGTTCAAATGAGAAGGACATAAAGCGTGACCAGTCCTCATTCGAGTGATAATACTAATAAATTTTCTTCGATTTTTCAAATTGCTAAACCATGGAGTGGATACCGGAAACGGTTGGTTAATTTTATGATATTTTCCTCTAGAATTATCTTGATATTCATATTTCCAAAGATTGTAGGCATTTTTTTGGAAAATTAGGAAGAAGTCAGAATGACGACATCTCGTAAGTTGTACTTCATTCTTTGAAGCTTCTTTTGCAACTAAATCAACTTTCTCGTTTGCCACAATTCCTACATGAGCTTTTACCCACATGAATTGACCATGAATATGATTTTGAATGAGAAAATTTAAAGACGTTAGAATATTTTCATGTATAAATGAGAAGGAACTATCTAAAGAAAAATTCATCAATGAAAGGTTAGTACTATTGTAAATCACCTGGCCAAATATAAAAGTGGGGTCGTTATGGCTTCATTGTTGAAAAAAAAGTTTACTTGGCGGTTTTTCATTAATAGGCTGTTTTGACCAACTTATAATACCTATCTACCTTTAAGAATTATATAGTTCAACAACCAGTATATTTTTATTTACTTTTTGGAAAAATATTTTTCAAACGGTTCGTAATTCAAATTTTCAAAATAATTCTATAAATAGTTAAGACTGTAAATCAGGTGATTTACAATAGTACTCAATGAAGCCAAAGTGGCCAGGTGCCACTTTGGCTTTATTGAAGAGAAAGTTCATACATGCTTGAGTCACTTCGTAGAGGAAAAGTAAGTCATATTTCGATCTATGCATTCAGCCTGTGAGCAAGTTAATACTTGAAACAAACACAGTATGCCTATATCTCCAGTCATGCTTGATATCTGTACTTCTGTACACTTATTCAGTGACTAGAACCTCTGTTGAGAGGATGTGTTTCGTATTGTTTCTTCTAAGATGAATAGTTAAAGTTTCATATTGTTGTTCCTAAGCCATGATAAGGGGGTTGCCAACTCTCAGAAGGACCAACCCGGGAGAATTTTGAGGATCGGATAGGGGGGGGGAGAGGTGCGAGAAAATGATGTCAATCAATTTCAAATTTATATTCACTTTGCTTTCGAGCAGCATCTAATATTTGAAGGTTTTTCACCATAAAATCATAATCATTAAGGATCGAAGTTTGTTTGAGCGATGATTGCATATACTTTAAGAAAAACCGGAGAAATTATTGCAACCCGGGAGGTCGGGAGGTTAACCATTTTTACCGGAGTCTCCAGAGCAATCCGGGCGAGTTGGCAATCCTAGCCATGATAGTATAATAATAATTTTTTTATGATATATTTTCTGTTTTTTCATAGTTAGCATTTTAATAAATAAAACTACAGTGTTAGGTGATACAAATCACAAATTCACAATGACCTTCACAACAATGTGCCACAGTTATGGTCTAACCTTTTCCTGGGACAGGGCAGACCGAGGGGCAGACTTATAAAGGGTTCAGGTTTCTGTGTTGTGAGATTTTTTCATTTCTCGATGAAATGCACCAAGATACACTATATCATGGAGTTCTCCATCGTTAGTTCAGGCATGGCCTGAAAGAATGGAAATCGTTACGCTTGCCCAGGCGATCACTCGGGCCTGCCCTAGGGCCCAAAAGAGTACCCTTGAGTAAATGCTGTGAATTTTGTCAGAACACAACCTTGATACCTGAAACTTGGCAATATAGGAGTCTCATATGTTGCCTTACGATCCCACTGCCAACTCGGTGAAATGGATCGTTGAAAATTGGCTGACTGGGATTCAGTATTTACCACGTTCAAACTCCCATAATTTGCCATAAGTTTTCCGCAGTGGTCTTCTCATGGCATAGCTAAGTCACTACTTGCAAACCAAGCACCTCACCTTCTCTCTACCATAAATTATTCAGTCTCACCCATTCTTAATGCACTTGTACATACAAGTATGTCCTCTTATCTGTCTGAAAAACTTCCACCCTATCACTCAAGCAGCCCTCACGCGTGCTTAAGGAAGGAATAAAACACGTGGCATTTACATTCCGGTTTCGAGCTATTACAACATGAGTGACTTAACGGATGTGAACCTCTTAAATAAATATCGACGAAAGTAATCCATTGAAATCTAGAAATTATCATGATAGTAGTATTTCCATTTTGTACTTTGGATTTCGAACAGTCTGTTTCCAATCATGTTATGTACCTTGAAAATATTGGCAACGATCATGATTCGGTATGAAAAAAAGAAGTGAACCTGAGAAAATTTGTATTTCGTCATTTTCACAATTTCGTCAAGAAGAATCGTCGACGAAAAAAATTCTTGATCGATAGAAACTCGAAATTCGTGTCGAAATAGTGACCAAAAAATTTTCAGCTATGGGATCAACTCGCATGAAAAAAATTTCCTGAACTTCTACGAGTTGTCATGGTAACCGAACGGGAAAATAGCCCCCAATTGGCTGAAACACAGAGGTGTGAAATTGTCTATTCAATTTGTTCGGATAAAATCTAATTGTAGCTGATATGATGTCGTTATCACCCCAGTTTTAGTTCACAAAGGAACAGTATTATGGAGTGACAACATTGATTTTCCAAAGGAATTTCGAAAATAAAAAGGATGCTTTCGACAAGGAATAATACGATTTTTATAGACCAACGTGAACGTGAACGTGATTCAATGAATACAACATTAATAGATGGTGCAACTTCTCAAACAAACAGTTAACACTTACACTCACACACATCATACATTCAGCGACCTCATAAAGCGACAGACTTTCACGCCCAAAGAAATTTAATTTGGCTGCCAATTCGGCAGAAGGGACTGATTGATCGTCGTCGGCTACGTCGCAACGTATAACCGCCCCAATATTAATAATGTCGTTGAAATTGGCATTTAGCGACAGCTTATGGGGTCGCCGGAAGCTTCCGGAGGATTCGAAGGGCACGAGGAGGGTTGCCAGATGGTGGACATTCAGCTGGATTATTCAGAAATTCAATAAGATTCCGGCCGATTCGTCGGTAGCAAAATATAACGCCAAATGATTTCCTTCAACATTCATGAATATCGGCAAAAGTACGTTAAATATATCACAGATTACATATGAATGACCGAAATCGAAGATGAAGCAGGTGTTTGACAAAATTTACTTAACTGACAACTGAAAATCATCATATAAGCTTCGACTACAGCTGACTGCGTGAGCATCGAAAAAACCGCATTTCTACTAGTAAATATCATAAAAGGGAATAATAGAAAAATGACGCATCCCTATAACATTTTATTCTTCTTCAATGGTACTATAGGACACACCGGCATCCATAGGCTTCATCGACCTAACCAAACCATTTGATAAAGTACAACTGAACGAGGTCATCAAAATCCTGATGTAGAAAGAAATACCAGCTAACATAGTAAAGCTAATATCTACGATCTCAATACCGACAATTCCACCCAAGCTAAAGTAGGACAACAATACCCGAAAAACATTCCGACACCAGGAGGAATCAGGCAGGGATATAGTAGCCTCAGTCCACTTTCATTTAATATTCTTAAAGCCAAAATCATAGAAGAGACCTTAAATATGGCATAGAGAATAAACAACAAAACTATCAGCATGGTATGCTATGCAGAGGATGCAGCAATATTCGCAAAAAACGAAGCAAACGCGTAGCAGAAATGAGGATGCTGAGAACGATAGCCGGCAAAACCCGAAGGGATCACGAAAAAAACAGTGATATAAGAACAATGCGGACTACAGAACATAGTGAGATGGGGAAGGCAAAGAAGTGACGTGGTACAACCACGTCAGAAGGAGGCCTACCCCGTATAGCACTTGAGTGTACACCAGTGGGTAGCCGACTACCCGGTAGACCACCAAAGAGATGGAAAGACGCTGGCAATCCACATCACACGGATTATTACGACGGCAAGCCCGGAATTAACAAATCATTCTGATCTCAATCAAGCATGAGAAGAAGAAGAATGGTACTACAGTCCGAAACGAGACTTTTGAAATCCTCAAAACTTCGCCCCCAACCATTCCCTTCGCACTTTGCTCTCCTCCAGCCTGTTATTTCAACAATTTTTTGGACGCCTTTGTTTACTTTATCTCCCCATCTTACTCTTGGTCTACCAGTCTTTCCACTGGTTGTCTCATGAAAGCTCTTTTTACCACTTTGTTCTCCGGCATCCGTTGTACATCAACCGTCCATTGAAGTCGCATTCACTATGTAGAGTTCCTGATAATAACGTAGTCTTCACTCTACAACTTCATATTTTGGACCAAAGATTTTCCTGAGTATCTTCCTCTCAAATCGGTGCAGCAATTTTGAGTATTTTTCTGTAATGGTCCATGTTTCACTCCCGTAGCATACTACTGTGCAGATATGAGTCTTGTATAGTCGGTGTTTGATACCTTTGTGGATCTTCCGGGATTACAAAACTGGTGGTTACACTATCAATTTCAGAAATATCATCAGGAACTATATACTTAACTGGTGCCGACACTTATTGCTCTTCGGATCAATGATCATTGCGATAGCACACAGATAGCCATGTCCTTTTTACAAAACTTCAGTACTGCTGTCGCGGCAGTAGATAGCAAGAAGGCATTAAACCAGCTTCAACTCTGTCTTCAGAAAAAAAACACAAACTTCACTAATCTATCCCGTGTTGCTCCTATGAGTGGTCAATCCTTATGGTATTCATATCGTTGCATAGATCTTTCTGATCAAACCACACTTGGTGTGGTTTGACCATTCCGTGCGGCAGGAGAGTCGAGCGATTTGTTCACTATCTTGGATGAAATTCACCAGGAAAATGAAACTTTATCATGGAGTTGATGACATCGTTAGATCGAGCAGGGTCTCTAGATGGACGTAAATTGATGGGCTTGGCCAGTAGGTCACTTGGATCGACCCTATGGTCCAAAACTCTACCTTTATATGTACTTTTCAGTAAAATGTTGTGCATTTTTGCGGGATGCAACCCAGTTAATAAGAACTTAGCCATATAGATTCCTCATATGTTGCCCTACAGTTCACCTTAAGTGGCACAATCCAGTTCAAACGAACCGTTAAAAATTCGAGTCGAATTTCTTCCATTAATAAAACGATTTTCTACAGAATGAAACATATTGAGGCTGGAAGAAATGTAGGAGGGATGAGTCACTTCGTCAGAAATGTCAAGAGGCATGCATCTATACCAAGGGGTGTGCAAACACGTCGTAATGTATGTAACTCGAACCATAGCTTCCTGGGTGTCTATGAAATCAAGACTGAATGCAGAGAGCAATCGAATACATCCCGATCTTTTTTGACATTTATATCTAGAGCACTTTTAGTTGAACAAAAGGGAAACAGCTAAAAAGAGAAAACCTCTTCATTTAGTACATACAATATCTTTCGATGTAAATACAAGAATCATTACAATTACTGATATAGTCTGAAACGATGTCACTGGGTGTTCTGAAAGGCGAAATGACAGATATATGATTTGGTAGTAATGGAAATAGCCCAAATTTTATGTTATTATCACTTTCTTATGTATTGTTCAAAAATTCATCTGACCGATTTTTGTATGCCTTGCGAATTCATAAGTGAATATTATTTTTTCTGAATTATGTGTCTTAGTCGTTTCATTCATACAATTGTGAAGTGACAGGAATAGAGAAATAAAGTTGAACTATCAGTTCACCAGTATTTGTCAATTTTTTTTGTCCACGATTGTACTATAAATCATTCATTATACGTGTGCTTCCTGAAGTACAATTATACCTATTATTCACTAGTATGTATAATGGTTTATTATACACTGCATGACGTCACACTCGAAACGTATGTCCAAACTTGAGACTATCATTCACATTGTTAGGATAGTATTGTTATTAGATTTTTAGGTTTTATGTAACTAAGATAACTTTTAGGCAAACTATTAAACTAATATTTAATATAATGTCCAACTTATTGAATATTTACTCTAATAAATTATCTATTTCATTTTTATCAGAGTGAAAGAAAGGAATGGTATCGATGTCAAGTGAAATAGTTGACGTTTACGTGAGTATGCAGTTTTCAGTGAACACAGAAAATGTTATGTCAACGCTTTTGATAACTATTTTTATTGTTGAAAATGCAGATTATTACTAATTTTTTCGAGGAAGTCGTGGACAAAGTATAGTATTCTACTCGCACAAAATTACAATTTTTCACTCGGGTGAATTGCGACACTCGCTTGCAGCTCGTGTCGCAAACTTCACCCTCGTGAAAAATAGCAATCATTTTGTGCTCGTTGAATAATATACTATTTTACACGAATCGTTCAGTTGTCAGTTCTAGTCGATTTTGACATGATCTGATATAATTTTCACGACAGATGAATGTGATTTCAGGGAATTAAAACAGAACAGAAGTAATCAAATAAGTATGGCAATCCCGTCAGATCCCCTCCCAGATTCAGTTTTCCTATCAGTTTTTCGATATTTGCTTACATGATGAACTGACAGTAGTACGATTGAAACGGAGACGGAAAAGAGAACAGGATTGATCTTCCAATTAGACTTTCAATTATGCTTCATATTATATTTCATTTTTCACTTGTATATTATTTGTTGATTTTACCTTAGATACTTACTTAGTTGCTATAAATACACTCAGTATGCCCTAGGGCGTTATGAGCGGGCAGTATGGATCATAACGCCCGCTCATTGTACGAAGACAACTGAAGCAATTTCCATTGCTTAAATACTTCATAATCCTTGTCGTATACGACTCTGGATTTCTCCGTCAATGAATTATTGGCATTTTTGGCTGCATTTTCTATGATATTCTTGGGTAAATTCATTTTCATTTCCATTATTTCTAAGACTACAGAAAGAAAGTAATAATGACATTCACTAAATATGATGACAAAAATATTCACAAACGTCAAAATATCAACAAATGACATGCCTACTATGAGAAGGAAAATGGAAAGTATAGTAGCAATGAACCGATTTTAAAATCGATTTTTCATTATAATAAAATAATTTTTTCGTGAGAAATAAAATACAAAAAATATATATATATTGTATAAAAATATACAAAATAGAAAATTAGTAATGTGGTGTGATTTTTATTTTTAGGTATTACATTGTTTAGTTTGTATATTGTTTTGATTGATGTGTGTTTATTTTTAAGTTTTACATTATTTAGTTACTATTTTTTTTTCGCTTTGTCAATAAAATGTATTATTTCAAGACAATAAAGCATATTTGATTTGATTTGAAAAATCTTGTATGCACGACGTACGTTACAAGAAGAACGCCCATAGGATCTATATAACGCACTTGGTACATAAATAACTAGGTATTAGCTCTGCGTGGCAACAGGGTGATCTGTGTTCTATTGCATCGGTAGGTCTTGGTCACTTTTCATTAAACTTTTCAACATCGCCTAAACAGCAGAGCTCCATCACCATTTCCCCCCCATTTTCTTTATTTTTTACATTCCTGCAAATCCTCTACCTTAAGAAAGAGCTGTGAATGTGAGCAAAATTTCGAAAACCAAGAAAAGGCAAGAAATCTATATATTAAAATGGTTCCAGTTTACGTAAAGCATTGAAACTAACATAGGATACTTTCCTAACATTAACTTAATACATGGAAATACTTGTAAAAAATTGCAACTCTATACCTCAATTTGTAAGGTATTTGGGGTTGTAAAATGCTTCATGCACCCTATACAAAGCCTCAGCGGGCTGAATTTCGGAAATATTGTTCATAATTCATTACCACATCTTTTCCACCAGTTTTTGAAATTTCCGTTCAACCCGAGATACCGAAATTCAACTCTGTTGAACTCATGGAGGATGCTGAAAATGTCAAAAAGTAAGTACCGGGGAAAAAGTGAATAATTATTATATACGTATATACTTTGAATATATATCATTCCTTAACAATTAAATCTTGAACAATTAAAACTTCGCATCAACACAACAACTATCAAAAACGGTGTTTTTGCCTCAATTAAAATTCTCTAAAACAAAATGAAATCTGATTAAATGAGTCATGTATCATAATATAATTTCACTGACCGTACGCAGAATGACAAAAATAATAAAAATAAAAATAAGACAAGGTATATATGTGTGTGTATAGGCAACTGGATGGTTTACGTTATCGTAATTATTTTAACCAGACGCTTTACATCTACAGGTCCGTCGTAAAATTTTTCTTTATTCGGTTGGGTCAATAAATACGTATAAATACTACTTAAGTTTTGTGTATCAGATTTTTTATTTATTGCGTTATCTTCTTTGTTTATGTGAATCATTTCAAGTACAATTCTTTTATTATGTTTAGTCTGTCTATCAAGAATTTGTACATTTTCAGAAAGAAATCTATGGTCTTCCTGTAGTGCGTGAGATGTCAAGGCTTTTGTGAATCGCTATTCGGTTTTTTAATAACTGTGATTTGTCCAATATAACCACGCGAACAGTCTTGACACTCTATCTTGTAAATAACATTTGATTGTATCAATCAAAATGTTATTTACATATTTTCATTCAGTTTTATAACTGTTGGATCACGATTTTTTAGGTTTTCTCACGTCTGATATATACAACTATAGATATATATATATATATATATATATATATATATATATATATATATATATATATATATATATATATATATCTATATATAGTTGTATATATCAGACGTGAGAAAACCTCAAAAATCGTGGTCCAACAGTTATAAAACTGAATGAAAAACACTCCCGCACCTCACTGTTGATACAGTGCAATAGTCTATTATTTTGGGAGAAATTACGACTAAAAATATAACAGTATTTCGAGAAGAAAGCTGTTAGAAGTGTGAATGAAATATAAATAATTTACAAGCTCTTACATATATATTTCTGCTGACTTCCAGTAATTCATAACGATCAATTCCTGAAAGCAACGGTACACGTCAAAACAAATATTGACTTTTCCACGGTACTCCCGAGCCATCAGATAATTTGTTTAGATTACGTGTTTAAGGTAACTTTTGATAACAATAATTAGTCACTGATGTGAATATTTGCCCCCCACCGTAATAAATTATTACCAGGCATTCCGGGATCTAGGTAGATTTCTGCAAATTAGAAACAAATGATAATATATATAGTTTTAATGAATAATGAGCAAATCAGTAAGACACAAACTGTGACGGTTTTATGTGACAGATAACTGATGAATATTGAATTTTTTTTTTAATTTTGAAATTAAAAACCAGCCATGTTAGTTTCAGATGTATTACTACATTTTTCTCAACATGTAAACTATGCAACTTTGAATTATATATTTATCAAAATAAATATTTATCAAAAACAAAATATTCAATTTCCTCAAAAGGAGGAAAGTCATTCAATTAGTGTTAAATGTGAAACGAAGAGTATAGGAACATATATAAAAGAACAAAATTCAAAACGTTATATCAAGAATTAAAAGAACGAAATTTTGAAAGAAATTGAAAAATAATGAGAAAACTCTCACTTCTCTAGAGAAATAGGTGCATGCATAAAAAAAATATATATACGGAATCAGGCACGTATCCAGGGGAGCCCCCCCCCGAAATCCCGAAATTTGAAAATTTTTTCCATTCGATATTCTTCACAGAAAAGTCTTCAGTATAGAATTTTCTATTCTTTGAATTTTTTAGTCGACGGAAAGCACGTTTGGTGTCAATCGAACGTATCCTTATATTTTTAAATTATGAAAAGCCTGCCTGCCATGTTCAGTAACACGACTTTTTACATCTCACATGTGGCAGCATTGAACAATATAGTTCAATTGTACGAATCGATTCTGATCAAGATCTAGGGATTTTTAGCTTCTTATGTTGGACTCTTATTATCGAACAAAAACAAATGAATCACTGCACGTGAGTGTTATGGGTTTGTGTTCAATCCAAGCAACTTTTTCTATCATAAACCTTCGAGATTTTAAAAAGACAACTTATTTCACCAAATATGAAACGTCGCCAAGGTCAAACAACAATTACATCGTTTTTCAAGAAGCCGAAATCAGATAATTCAGACGATGCAGAAAATGTTAATAGTTAGTATATAAAGTGACGTTTTGAATGCGAATTCCAAGGTTATGTTGGAGCAGTTTTAAACAGTTTACCTATATAAAGTTAGCACTACCACATGCGAGATGAAAGGTGCCTTAATGTGATTAATTTGTCGCTTTTTTGTCGTGATTTTGTCGTGCAAAAAAAAAATTTGTCGCGAAATGATTTTTTTTTAAACCAATGGTAGTGCTAACTTGATATTAAGTTAGCACTACCACCTCTGGAAAACGGTCTTCCAATGATCGGACAAATGTCGCATCTGGTGCATAATTTGTCGCTTTTTTGTCGTGATTTTGTCGTGCAAAAAAAAGTTTTGTCGCAAATTTTTTTTTCCTTAAATCGATGATAACGCTAATTTGATATCAAGTTAGCATTACCAACCATCTTCTTATATATTTAAAAATTAAATATGTCGCGAAATTTTGTTTTTTGATGAATTTTATATTCCCATAGTTGACCATAAAGTAAGACCATTGATGGGTCACTATACAATGCTTATTCTTAAGGCTCAATATTAATCAATTGATAATGGCTGTTTTTCATAAAAACTCAATTAAATTTATTCCAAACAAATGGTTTCTAATCTGTTCAAAAACAGAGTCTTAGTATAAGACAAAATGAGTGGTGGTAAAAAAAAAACTTCTCGCCCAAAATACTCATTTCCTTACACATGAAAAAAATTTGATTTGGAAACTTTGGGAAAACTGTGTTCGTTTTAATTTGATAAAAGTCGAATCTGGCCCAACTAATTTTCAAAAAGTCTCTCTCAATACTCCTGCGAAGCTTATGGAGGGTTGTCTTAGTACACACAAAACAGCAATAACTTACATTCACTGGATAATCATAGGGAATAAAGCGTAATGTGTGATAAAAATATGAAATATACGTCAGTTGCAGAATAACATACGGAACATATTAAAAACGCGCATTTCATTTCACAATCTAAATCGTACAGTAGAGGAGCACAGCTGGAGATACACTTCTCGTGCTCTTCATTTCCTCTGGCTTCTCCTTGAGATCATCATACGATACCCACTTCCCATATTTTCTGAATATAACAGCTCAATGCTTTTAAAAGTGCTAGGGAGCATTGGCTGCCATCTAGCGGTGGGTACATGTCGAGAACATGCAAGCTTTCAAGCGCGGGAAATTTTGAATTTGGGAATGTATTTATTACAGTGACCTTAATGATTTAAATATTATTTTTCATGACGTGGGGAAGCAAATATAGCGCTACATGTAGGAAAACGATTTTTCATTCAATCTAATTCATATTTGTTGATATTAAATACATAATTCGTACAATATAATTTCACAATGTAACTTTGACAAATTTTTTATGGTACTACTATCGAAATAAAAAATATAACATCCCCAACAGTGTATAGTAGGTAATTATTTAGCAGCGGCTACATTTCTGATTTTCGATCGGCGAATTTTTATCGGAAATTTAATAGATTACGGCATGGTAAACATAGAATATGAAAAAAGTTTAATTAAGTAATTAAATTTATTATTTTCCATTAAGCACTGTTTTTTAAGTTAATTAATATAATAATTATAATTATGGACTTAAAAAACAATGCGTTTTTATTGTTCTTGAAAATTTTTTTTGTATATTTGAATCATAACTCTGACTTTCATCAGAATATCAGAAGATGGTTGGAAGTGCAACTTGAATATCAAGTTAGCACTATCATCGATTTATGGAAAAATAATTTCGCGACAAAATTTTTTTTTGCACGACAAAATCACGACAAAAAAGCGACAAATTATGCACCCAGATGCGACATTTGTCCGATCATCGGAAGACCGTTCTCAAGAGGTGGTAGTGCTAACTTAATATCAAGTTAGCACTACCATTAGGTTTATAAAAAAAAAAATTTCGCTACATATTTAATTTTTGCACGTCGAAATCACGACAAAAAAAAGAAAAATTATGTGCGTGATGAGTCTTTCATAAGAATATTAGAAGATGGTTGGTAGTGCTAACTTGATATCAAATTAGCGTTATCATCGATTTAAGGAAAAAAAATTTGCGACAAAACTTTTTTTTGCACGACAAAATCACGACAAAAAAGCGACAAATTATGCACCAGATGCGACATTTGTCCGATCATTGGAAGACCGTTTTCCAGAGGTGGTAGTGCTAACTTAATATCAAGTTAGCACTACCATTGGTTTCAAAAAAAAATCATTTCGCGACAAATTTTTTTTTTGCACGACAAAATCACGACAAAAAAGCGACAAATTAATCACATTATGGCACCTTTCATCTCGCATGTGGTAGTGCTAACTTTATATAGGTAAACAGTTTTTATGAAAAACCCATAATTATTTTATTTGTACGCTCATTACATGATTTGCTTCTTGGGCCCCCCTCGAAAGGAATTTCTGGATACGGGCCTGTACGGAATATAACGAGGATAGTTAACTAAAAAATAGAAATTCATTCGGACTTGCTAACGGAATTGCGATACTTCGATTGTAAGCAGGTTTCACTTTGAAAACCTGCTCATTAAAATGGGTGCGATTAGCAAAGTTGGACCAAGAACCAAGATAGCTTTTCGTTTCATGACTTTTTATGATGCTTGGCACCAAAAACTCAATTTCATATATCTCTATGTATAAACAACGCTAAAATATATAATCACATACATACATACATTAGAACATATATTATATATATATATATATATATATATATATATATCAGTGTGTGTGTGTTTAAGTATTTTAGCGTTGTTTACACGATTAAAGGCGCAATTTTGGACAATAGGGTTTGTATGTAGGTAGTTTTGTATGATCTTTAATACCATTGGTTTTGATTCGAATTGGGGGGTTGACCCCCCGGGAAAAAAAATAAAAGGACGCAATTTCGGAGTAATAGGGTTAAAAGTTTTTAAGTAGTTAATTTCGAGAGATATCTAGGATGGTATTGGTTCTGGTTCGAATTGGTTGGGGGGTTGACGACCTGGAGGAAGAAATAAACCTTTTTTACATGACGAAGGGTGTAATTTAGGAGTCATAGGATTGAAAGTTTGTGAGTAGGTACTTTCTTATGATATACTGGATGGTATTGGTTTTGGTGCGAATTGGAAAAAATCTCGTTTACAAGATAGAAAGCGAAGTTTTGGGTCCATAGGGTTGAAACTTTGTAGGTGGGTAGTTTCGTATGATATCTTGGATGGTACTCATTTCGATACGAATTGGTTGGGGGTTGAACCCCGGAGGAGGAAATAAATCTTGTTTACGCAAGTTTTTAGCAATGAGGTTGAAAGTTTGTAAATACGTAGTTTCGCATGATACCTTGGATGCGACTGGTTTTGGAAAGAATTGGCTGGGGGTTTAACCCTCAATAATTATTGTTTACACATTAAATGGCGCCATTTTTTTTGGATTCTGAACAAAAATCATCGAATGAATAAACACTTTGAATAGGATACGTTATGAAAACCTGCTTTTCTAATGGAGCTCGCTGCGATAAAGTTTTTTTCAGTTAATCTTAACGTGCAGAATCTTCAAAATATTGAGATGGTCGCTATGAACAATTGAAGTGCTAAGCTATTTCGGCCGGATTTAGCACTTATCAGTATGTACCCAATAACAATTGATTCAATCGATTAACGAAATTAATGTCACTTGAAAACCACGTATTTCGTTAAAAATCTCACAACGAAGTGGTCTGTCAGAGTTGCCAAGTTCACACACCTCTAGTCGGAGAAGAAAAAATTCGAATGTCAATCAACTTCATTATCAGAAATAAATTTAAATTGATACAATTGAGAAATCGAATATATAGCCGAATAATACTACTCCCGTTGATTCCTCATCCGAATTGAATGC